>PVIU01009885.1:0-73419 GCA_004026605.1 Ondatra zibethicus | reverse complement strand
ATGTAGTCAAGGATTCCACTGGACTTCCGGGAGCCTGAGCTAGCCTCAGACTCACCATGTAGTCAAGGATTCCACTGGACTTCCGGGAGCCTGAGCTAGCCTCAGACTCACCATGTAGTCAAGGATTCCACTGGACTTCCGGGAGCCTGAGCTAGCCTCAGACTCACCATGTAGTCAAGGATTCCACTGGACTTCTGAGTCTCCTGTCTCTGCCTCCCAACTACTGGGAATCCAGGCGTGCAGCACCACGCCTCATGCATGTGACCTTACATTGAAATGGAAAGTACCAACATGTGCCTTACCAATGTTACACCTGGCATGGGCTGCGCTGGCAGAATTGTCCCCACTCTTTCTTGTCTGTTTTCTTCAACTCCTTCCTCTGTACAGACCGGTTCCACTCCACCCTCTTATTGCAACTGGCTAGAAGCACCCTGCTTAGAGTGATCGTTCTATTAGAAAGAAAAGGAAGACTTAATCCAGGCCCTTGCTAAGAGGATGGCAGTGCAAACTGGGAGTGGTAGAGCAAACTGCAGCACGAGGATAGGGTGTGTTTGTGTAAGGACAAGCCTTTATTCCCTTTACAAACACGCACATGCCAAAGACAAGCAAATCACAAGTACAGACTGTCGTCTTGGCCGGGAGGAGCAGATTTCAGCCTTCCTCCAGTCTCCTCCCTTCTCGGAGCTTCTGCACTTTCTTTCCTCAAAGACTCAAAGTTCTTGTCATGCAGGTTCTTCACTTCTTTGGTTAGTGTTACCCCAAGATATTTTATGTTATTTGTGGCTGTTGTAAATAGTGATGTTTCTCTGATTTCTTTCTCAGCCCCTTTATTTGTATATAGGAGGGCTACTGATTTTTTTCTTGTGTCCTGCTATATTACTGAAACTATTTATCAGCTGTTAAGAGTTCCCTTGTAGAATTTTTGGGGTTGCTTATGTAAACGATCATATCATCCACAAATAGCGAAAGTTTGATTTCTTCCTTCCCAGTTTGTATCCCGTTGATCTCCTTTTGTTGTCTTATTGCTCTAGCTAGAACTTTGAGTACTATGTTGAAAAGGTATGGAGAGGTAGACAGCTTTGTCTTGTTCCTGATTTCCACTTTGAGTTTTTCTCCATTTAATTTGATGTTCATTGTCAGGCTGCTGTATATTGCTTTTATTATGTTTAGATACGTTCATTGTATCCCTGATCTCTCCATGACCTTTATCATGAAGGGGTGTTGGATTTTGTCTAATGCTTTTTTAGCATATGAGATGAGTATATGGTTTTTTCCTTTCAGTTTATTTATATGGTGGATTACATTGATAGATTTTCATATGTTGAACCATTTCTGCATCTCTGGAAGGAAGCCAACTTGATCATAGTAGATTTTTTTTATGTGTTCTTGGATTTGGTTATTGAATATTTTTGATGCTAGAAACTGGCCTTTTCTTTTTTTTAATATTTATTTATTTATTATGTATACAATATTCTGTCTGTGTGTCTGCCTGCAGGCCAGAAGAGGGCATCAGATCTCATTTCAGATGGTTGTAAGCCACCATGTGGTTGCTGGGAATTGAACTCAGGACCTTTGGAAGAGCAGGCAATGCTCTTAACCACTGAGCCATCTCTCCAGCCCGAAACTGGCCTTTTCATTGTTGGCATTCCACTTTGTAAAACACCTTTAAGAACTGGCGTGTAGGTACAGGGATACCTAGCATGAACAAGGCACAGGGTAGGGCTTGGATCCCAGCATCACAGAATAAAGAAGTTCATCATTAATTGTTACTCTCCACGTGATGGGATGCAGATGGGAAGAGGGGAAAGGGCAATGAGTAGGATTTTAAAAATCTGGTTTTCACTGTATTACAGGATTTAGACACAGCTGGAGTGTATGAACCCATCTGCTTACGTATAAAATGGAGCTAGTATCAAGCTATCCGCTATGTACCTTGTGAGCTGTAAAGTACGTTATTTACAAAGAATGTCTAGGACCATATTCCTTCTCAATTATTTTTTTCTAGAATTTAGAAACCTGAAACCCTAAAAGATCACAGTGTAATGAAGATTCTTTGACACAAAAGGCATGGCATGTAAAATGAACACAAAGAATAACAAGAGGCTTGGGGATATGGTTCAGTGGCAGAGTGCTTGACTAGAATGTTCCATCTCCAGCCCTGCAAAGTGAATGAATGAATGAGTGAGTGAATAAATGAATGAATTAAATAGACATGTGTTAACTGTATATATTATTGAATAGTGATTTGTAAAGCTTTTTATACCGTGACCCAGAGTAAGGAATATGACTTCTATGGCACCCTAGTGCACACACACAGGACAAACAAGTCTCTTCGGATAGCACACCCAGCGTATCCGATGAGATGTCTGCTTTCCGTGCCTTTCCAGCTCATCTCATTTTACAGGTGAGCCTTCAGCCACTAAGGAAACCACATAGCCTGTACTGGATTGTAATTGCAGTTTTTGAAAACAGTTGTTTGGAAACAGCCTCACATAGCCTCAGTTGTTCAACCCTGTAGCCAGGGATAACCATGAACTTCTCATCCTCCTGCTTCCCCGTCCCAGCAGGCAAGTGTCTACACCATGCTGGGGCTTGAACCCAGGACTTGCACTTGCCAACTGAACTACAGCCTCAGCCTGAAAAGTTTCAAAACTCCTGTTATGTACCACACAACTCAATATGTATTTTCTGTCATTGTTTTTAACCTATCAAATATTTTTTTCCTTAAAGTGGAAAAAAAACGTATTACACACAAATTCAAACATTTGAGGCTGTGACTATAACACATTTGTTTTGCTATCTGTCTTCACATCAAGCATTGTTGTTTTTAGTGTTTACTTTTAAAATGTTTAAAAGTGGCAACTAGAGCGATGTCTCAGAGGTTGAGAGTCTTTCCCTGTAAAGGACCTGAATTCAGTTCCTGGCATCCACATCAAGAACTGACAACCAGCTTCATATAATTCTAGTCCAGGGCATCTGATGTCTCTGGCCTTCTCAGGCACTTGCACTCACGTGTTCATATCAACATACAGACACATAAATAGAATTAAAAATAAAATAGAAATTAAAGTATTTAGAAGTATTATGTAGTAATTTTGAAATCTTTGTTGGCTATATATGTAAATTTTAAACCATTTGGTTTCTGGCCTTATTAAGGTAAACTTGCCATACAAGAAATTGCATATTTTTAAAATGTACAATTAGAGAGTTTTTAACATTCACCTGTGAAATCATCACACAATCAGGTGGTGAGCATAAGCCGTGCCCCGGGAGTTCCCTCCGAGCACTCTCATCCCTTTCTGCCACGCTTCTCCTCAGCCGAAAGCCACTTCATTGCATCAGTCCCCTCTCCCTAGAAGTTTATACCAAATGAGTCATAAAGGAAGCCAGGCATGTCAGCGATGCCTATAATCCCTTCTCTTGGGAATAGAGGCAGGTAGGGCAATTCAGCCTCTGTCTACCCTTATCCTATCGTACCTATATCACTACATGGTAACACTGAGGACATCTTGGGCTGTGTGAGACCCTGTCTTGAAATGGAACAAGTATAAAAAGCACACTGTCTTATCTGGCTTCTTTTACTGCTCCAAGGCACATTGCGACATGTCTAAACTGCAGTATGTGTGAATAGAACAGTCGTCATGACTGCTGAATGCACTGCAGCTATTTGTTCACTTACTGGGCATTTCCATTTGTGTTAAAGTCTTACGTGTATGTTTTCTAAATCTTTGTTTTATTTTTTCCTGTTTTCATACAATATTGAAAACAAAACATGTCCCATTCACATTTTTTCTGAAGACTATAAAGGTGGTCTCTATAGGGATAATGCTGGAAAGCCTAAAACTCAATCAGCTGATTCTGAAAACTCCAGCCCAAGTAGACACTTGACCTGAATCTGTAATGTGTTCAATTTAACAGATGAGGTGGCTGACTTAATAGCAATGATTTTAAAGGAACTTCCCAGTCCATGCGAAGAGTATACTCCAGGAGTAAATCAAATTTCTGAATGATATTCTGTGTCCAAGTATTTGTGTGTAAATAACTAGGAGTAGAATAGTCCCATCACACAGCAGGTGTATGTTAACACTTTAAGAAGTTCTAGGGGCTGGGGAGATGGCTGAGTCAGTGAAGTACCTGCCATTCAAGCATGAGGGGCAGGGAGATGGCTGAACCACACAAGTACTTGCCATTCAAGCATGAGGACTTACAGTTTGGAGCCTCAGTAGCCAGGTGTCTGTGCCTGTGTGTATCTCCAAGTATGATGACATGTCTCTATAACCCTAGCAGTGTGTGTGTGTGTGTGTGTGTGTGTTTGTGTGTGTATCTCCAGGCATGGTGGCATGTCTCTATAACCCTAGCAGTGTGTGTGTGTGTGTGCGTGTGTGTATCTCCAGGCATGGTGGCACGTCTCTATACCCTAGCACTATAGAGTCAGGGGAGAAGGAGTAGGTGGGCAGCAGAAAGAAGCAGCTCCCTAGGGCTTTCTGGCGTCAGTCTAGTAGAATCTAAGCTCTAGACTCAGTGTGAGCCTTGTCTCAAATAATAAGGTGACGAGTAACTGAGAAAGACAACTGGCGGCTTCCTCAAGCACATACATGTACACAAACACACATTCGGAAATTCTGGCTGTTTTAATAGCTGTGACTGAGGATATAGGAAAGATGGTCTCTGAAAAGTACCCACCAGACACTCACCTTGCAGTGTATACATCTGTATTCTGCTTGTTCATCCACACCGTGTATGAGGCCCCTTCTCCTTACATCTGTGAGATCAGTGTGGACTAAGACCTTTGTAGTACCAAGCACTGAAAACACCTTTAAATAAAGCTAAGTGTAATACACATACCCCTCTCTCTCTCTCTCTCTCTCTCTCTCTCTCTCTCATATATATGTGTATATATATGAGAGAATGAAAGAATTCAAAAAGATTATCATTTCCCTTAGCAGGGTTGTGGTGGCGCACGCCTTTAATCCCAGCAATAGGGAGCAGAGGCAGGAGGATCTTTGTGGGTTTGAGGCCAGCCTGAGCTACAAAGCAAATTCCAGGACAGCCAGGGCTGTTACATAGAGAAACCCTGTCTTGAAAAACCAAGAAAAAGAGGGATATTATCATTTTCCCATATAATAACAACTTTGTTTCTTCAAAACAAATATACATAGTGTATGATTCTTTTAAAGCTAGCATTTTGGGTGCCTCTTTTCCTTTGCATAAAGCAGGCTAGAGCGTGTGGTCTGACCAAGTAATCCTGGGTGGATGTCTCATGAGATACATTCTAACACATTGATTCTCCCTGGGTGGACTGCCTCATGAGATACATTCTTTTTTTGGTTTTTTTGTTTGTTTGTTTCTTTTTTTTTCAGTTCTTTTATTATTTATGAGATACATTCTAACACATTGATTCTTCCATCTGCTTTATAGACTTCACTTCCCTCACTTTAAAACAAGATTCAAATTCTTACCTTAAATCATCATAGGAATTGAATGGAATATTTACTGGGACTTGTCTAGTTTCCTTTCTGTTGCTCAGATAATGCTTTATTACCAAACAAAACAAAAAAAAAAACAAACAAAAAAACAAAAAAAACACCCTGGGGAGAAAAGGGTTTATTTCAGCCAATATTTCTTTCTTTCTTTTTTTTTTTTGGTTTTTCAAGACAGGGTTTCTCTGTGGCTTTGGAGCCTGTCCTGGAACTAGCTCTTGTAGACCAGGCTGGCCTCGAATTCACAGAGATCCGCCTGCCTCTGCCTCCCGAGTGCTGGGATTAAAGGCGTGCGCCACCACCACCCGGCTCAGCCAATATTTCAAACAGCAGTCCATCATTGAGGGAATTCAGGGCAGGAACTCATGAAGGCAGGAACTCAAGGCAAGGTCCATGGAGGAATGGTGCTTACTGGCTCATTCTATGGCTTGCTCTCAGCCCCATGCTCAGCTAACTTTCCTATATAGCCCAGGCCCACCTGCTTAGGGATGGTACTGCCTATAGTGGACTGTGGCCTCCCGTGTCAGTCATCTGTCAAGGCAGTCTTTGGCAGACATGCCATAGGCCAATCCGATCTGGAGGATCCCACAATTGAGACCCCCACAGTTGACAAGCTGTGACAAGCTGACAGCTCAAGCTCGCTAGGAGCAGTTTAGCACAATGCTTGAAATCTTGGTGAAGCTCCATCATTTGTAGCTCTGTTATCATTACGCTCCCAGCCACCAGAGGAAGAGCTAGGGACACAGATAATACATTGGTACATGATAAAAACATCTTTTGCTCACAACACAAAATTTTTTGCGGAGAGTCTCTACTCTCGAATAATTTCTTGAGCTATTCTAATATCTTTCTTTCAGTATATTTAGACTAGTCATAGAAGAAAGAATCGATTAAAATGGACATTCAGACAAAGTATCGAGAGCCAGCTTTAAAATCAATGTCAGGGAAGGGATCATAGGAAAAACAGGATTTTACAATCTATTTGAATAGACAGAGACTCACAGGTATAATCTGTTGGTCTCACAAGAAGAGCCAACGATGAGAAATGTATGCAGTGTGATTATAGAGATGAATTTTAGCTATGTGTGTCCCTGTATAGTGAGGCTAATGCCACAACATCCAAGGCAATACTCTGTGGCACTTGCAGCTGTTGGTAGGTGGGAGACTGAGGCACCTGGCTCACAGAGTTTGAGGTCATCTTGGGCAGCATAGAAGACTATGTTTGAAAAAAAAAGAGAAAGAAAGAATGAAAGAAAAAGGAAATTAAGCAACGATAGATCCCTCTCTTGAGTGGAGAATACTGAGCATTGAAGATGTCAAAGACAAAAATAAAATGTGAAAAATGAAAAATGTCAAAGTTAGAAGACAGGTCTTGAAGGTTAATCAATACAAGTATGGAGGTTACTAGTGTTAAAGAGACTAGCACAGGGGTCTGATTGTAATTGGCCTTGTGGAGTGGGGGGGTGTGTACAATGTAAGTAACTTCACTCTGAGGTCTCTCTTGGCTGCAGCCGATGGAAACCCATATCAAATTGGTTTAAGCTTTAAAAAAGAAATGAAGCGGGAGGGGAAGACTGGTTGGCTTGTGTAGTGGGGAGGTACAGCTTCAGACGTGTCTGTTAGGATACTAGTTATAAGGAAAGCATGAGCAGAGAGCTGTACTTGTCCATTAAAGGGATGAGCACAGCTCTCTGCTCACGCTTTCCTTATAACTAGTATCCTAATTTTTTTTTTAAAGTCAGTTTACTTCTCAATAGTTTCAACGAACATCCTGGGGCTGAGTCTGATCATTTTCATTGGCTGGCTTATGCCATGTGTCTGTCATTTTTCACTAACCAGGACCCAGGACCTGAGGTGGTCCGACTTGTGCCACTGCTCGCTCTTCAAACCCTTAGAGAGGTCTGTCTGAATCAACATGGGTTGAAAGTGGCCAGAGAGACAGTTCCCTCAACGTGGGGGTGTAAGGGAAAAGGAAAAGGCAGATGCCCGCTCCCTCCTGTCTTCGCCTTCTGTCTTGTCTCTACTTTGAAGGTAGAATGAAAATGCTACCTTCTTATGACTTCCTGCTTCCACTTCCCAAAGGCTGAGATTCGACGTGTGCTCCAACACTCCCAGTTCTGGGTTTTGCACCACTCTTCAGGAAGTGTCCCCTAGCTTTCTCGGTCAGTAACCCCGTCTTCACGCTGTGCCACCTAGAAAATGGCCTGAGCTGGTTGAGGCAAGGCGCAGAGTAACAGTTTCATTTGTTCTTCTGGTGTGTAAAATCTTTCCAGAATTCCAGACAGCATTTTTAGACCCCTGAAAGCTTGGTTATGGCACCTCACCATAATGGATCATCATCATCATTATGGATGATGTATTTTGAGGTTGCTAAATATTTGATCAGTTGAGAAACAATTTGCTCCAGTGTGTTTGCAGTATCAGTCAGAAGAATTCTTACATCTTGCACTAATAAGCACCCCTTTGGCAGAGAGGATACATTAAAACTTCATCATGTTGTTACAGTTTGTCTAGATCGCATATAGCATTACAAAATTGCTCTTCTACAGCTGATTTGATGTTTTATTAGCCTTTGAAAAAATATTTCAGAGCTCAGATTCAGTTAACTAATGGTACTCTTTTAAGTTTGCCAAACTATGCATGCATTTAAGGGGTTCCTTTTATCGTAAAAATGATTATAGAATTTACCTACATGAGATTTTTATATTTTCAATGTTCATACATATATATTTAATCCTAAAATTTGATTTATAGTGATTTGTAGTACTTATGACATATCTATCTATATATATGTATATATATAGATAGATAGATATTGAAGTTAGGAGGGAATTCAACTCAAAACAAGGACGAACAAGCAAAGTGTTAATTATAAAAGCATGTATATTAGACATAAACAGACTGTGACCACAGCAACGGAACAAAGGTGGTAATTCACTGGATTATAGTGCAGTTACCTGTAATGTGGGTGTCTAATTTTCTAAGAATAGAAAACCTCTCCCTGGTATGAGGTTGTAGTGCAAACCCCTTGCCTGAGCTCTTTTTCTGGGAGACACCATGCACGATGATGAACAATGCAGAAGCAATTTGGCATTCCTCATAATATTTTTTTTAATACAAATGAGACCATAGGACTGAGTGGCCATGATCCTGCCAAGCTGATCCAGGCAGGTGACCCCTGGAGCATTGGGACTCTCCCTTAACACAAGTATAGCTTAGTGATTTTTAGAAGAGTATTTTCCTTATTTTTTAAAATTACTTTCTCAGTTTAATGGGAAGTAAACAAACATAATTAAATAGCCTGCCAAGGTCTTTGAACACTAAATTCCCGTGTTGATTAATGGTGCATTCGCTATGGAAAGGGTACAGATAGGTTAGGGTTAACACACAGACATGAGAGTAGAGAGTTCAGACTTGTGTTCTCAACTAGTAGAGGGTTTTACATACTAGATAATACCATTTTGTACAAGCTGCATCTTAATGTGGAAATTTTAGCTGCTTTCTAAGAGTTCTTTATTAACCAGCCTGCCTAGCTGAAGCACCATCCACCCCGGTTCAGAACCTCAGCTGATTCTGCCAGTCTCCTAAAGAAAAGCTGCTTGGTTGACCTTTCCTTTGGGAAAAAAATGTTACTGATCAATTATATAATTTCCTGAATGTATCTGTTAGAGTTTTATTACAATAAAAATAGTGGTAGTGTATTATTTCCATAATTTTGACTCTTGTACTGTTGACCTGAGTAGCTGTTGAAATTTCTGTTCTAAAGGGGTGAGGGAGTCCACAGTGTTTGAATAATAACACACCAACTACAGATACAGCGTGCTACCTTCCGTAATCTGATGACTGTGCTAACTCCTGTGTGCACTACTTTATCTGACATCCACATAATGCATAGTATAGCCGCTATAGGCCTGTTTATGAAGGAGAAAACTGAAGCTTGGGCAGTCTAGGCTCCCATGATTGACAGGCAGCACAGATCTTTGTCAGTTTTGACCCCTGCACACTGGTACCTGGGGCAGAAATCCAAGTCTGCATGCATCAGTACTTGTGCTAACTGTATTCTTTTTTCCTACTATGTTTGATCAAAAGTAACTGCTGAGTCTTGGTCCTTAAGACCTGCCTTAGTTTATAGTTTTATAACAAACCATTTTCCTTTTTTAAATACACATTTTCCACAAAGAACAAAAATTAAAACAGCTCCTATTTCTATAGCAAGAAAAAATGTACCATGATTCCTATATTTAGGTTTGGGTTTTTTGTTTGTTTGTTTTTGCTTTTTATTTTTGGTTTTTCAAGACAGGGTTTCCTGTGTAGCTTTGGAGTCTGTCCTGGAACTCACTCTGTAGACCAGGCTGGCCTCAAAGTCACAGAGATCCAGCTGCCTCTGCCTCCTTGTGCTGGGATTAAAGGTGTGCGCCTCCACTGCCTGGCAGACTTTTATCTGCTAATGAATTTTGAAAATGTTCTTAAGTAAGAAGACCAGAATCATCTCCTAGTCATTACTGAAACCTGAAGGGGTTAATTTGGTTCTTGAAAGAGCCAACTCTTTTAATGGCTGTATAGCTCCCCACACTTGGCCGTGTTGCTGACATTAAAAACTATTCAAGATGATAGAATTCAACTTAGGGTTAATTGAGGTGACTATACTGGATGTTAGCCATTAGCCACATGTGATTATTTTTAAAACTTAACTAAAATTTAAAAATTTTTTCCTCAAGCTGGGCAGTGGTGGCATATGCCTTTAATCCCAGCACTCAGGAGGTAGAGGCAGACGGATCTCTGTGAGTTTGAGGCCAGCCTGGTCTACAGAGTGAGTTCCAGCACAGGCTCCAAAAGCTACACAGAGAAATCCTGTCTTAAAAAAAAAAAAGTTTGGTTTTGGTTTCACTTGTGGTGACCACGTCTGTGCATTCATGTCACCACAGCAGGGTTCTCTTGGGTGGTACCCCGTTAGGGTGCACACCTTTATATATTTGTCTTCCCTTCTTCTTTTCCCCATATGCAATGATCTCTTCTGAGAATGATATCTACATCTTCTACAATTTGGATAGGCACCTCCCAGTGGCCTCCCATGAGATTTGACCTAGAGGACCCTGTTGGTTCAGTTGATGGTTCAGTGGTACCGGGAAGCATGCTAATCCAGAGAGACTCCACCGGGCTAAAGTGACAAGGCCATACAGCCATTAGTTTTACTTCACCAGGTGATATATTAAGCCAGCAGTCTTGGGTGGGCTGTTCTTAGAGGCATTTATAGGCTCTGTATTGTTGAACTGCTGCAGAAACTCCCCCTACCACTGGAGGACTTGTTCAATGTGCTGCTACTAATTGACCCTTGCTATAATTGTGGCAACTTCCAGAGCAAAGCCAACTGGCTTTTAAAATAGCTTTCTTTATGTAGATATGATTTACATGCAAACCCCTGAAAACTTTTAACATATATAGCTTGATAATAATAAGTTGCGGATCTTATTGACACCATCCAAAGTAAGCCCATGTGAACTGTTGATTCCCTCTGTTAGTTAGCCTGTATGATTTTAAGAGGAAAATGGTTTATTTGTTTTTATAAGTCTGGGAGTTCAATTGTATTCTTTTTGGTCTTGATTACTATTAAAAGAAATAAGTATGCATATTTTCATCTTATTCTCATTTAATCATTCTCAAATAAGATTGACATATGGATATTTGGCATAGTCTTTGTGGTACCTCAGGGCCTGCTAGCAACATTTCTGTACTATACTAGCCGTGAGCACTCCTAACCTACATAGATAGATAAGCTTCTTTGGTCCATCTTTTCCACAGCGATATTCTACTGACTTTTTTCTAGAGATCTGTTGACCCTCTTTGCCCCTGATATTCTATTCCTTGTATAAAACAATAGTGGAAAGTCTCCTTGTAACAAGCACTTCCCCTTTCTTTGTTCTACACGCATCTTGTTGAGCACTAGAATGAATCTGTGTGAAGGCTCCCAGCCACTAGACATCTCACAACTGAGACCGTTGTGGGTTCAAGGATTTGGGACCATTTCCAAATACAAAAAGTGATGGTCAGTATTTGGAAAGTAAAGCAAAGTGTTAGGGAGAAGGGATAGTCTGTTACATTACTCTCCACTTTGGTATAGTGTTGAAAAATTCAGAGTAAAGAAATGTCATGAGCCCATTTGGTGAGTGAGCACAGATGTCTTTGCTGCTAAGATTCCACACTGAAGTCAGATTTTGCTCCAAGATTCATTAAGAGCCTTTTAGAGCCTTGTCTTTTGTTTTTGTTTGTTTTTGTTTTCTTTGGGGAGGATTCGAGACAGAGTTTCTCTGTAGCTTTGGAGTCTGTCCTGGAACTAGCTCTTGTAGACAAAGCTGGCTTCAAACTCACAGAGATCCACCTGCCTCTGCTTCCCAAGTGCTGGGATTAAAGGTGTGCGCCACCACCGCCTGGCTACAGCCTTGTCTTAATTGAGTGTCAGATATTGAATAAAATTAATGAGGGAATGATGTACTTTATTTAAATCTAACTGTAAGTCACCCTTCTCCTCCCACTTTTGATACACCCCAAAGGTCAGGAACACATTGTTATAAAAAGCAATTCAGTTTATGTAATGCCATCTTAGATAATTGTTTGTATCCTTGCCCTATTATTTTAATGTACCAAATTGTGTTATGGGGTGTATACATGGTGACCTGTCTCTAATCTTAGAAACTAATTCTCTGATTTTGATTTATTTTTCTCACATTAAGCATGCTATTAAACATCAAGAAAGGGGTTAAAGGAAATAGCTCTAATATCCCCAGTGAGTCGGAAGCTCTAGTGATTTAACTTTGAAGCATTGAGCCTTCCAGAATTCCCTTTTGACTCCTTTATTCAAGAGCAAGACCAATGCTTTTATGATAATCACAGAGTCTTTCCCCTCCCTCTCTTCTTCCATCCTCTCCCCCTCCTCTCCTCTTCTCTCTTCCTCTCCGTCTCTCCTTCCCCCCCCCCTTCTCTCTCTCTCCTACTGCTGCTGCAGCAGCTTTGCTGGTTTGGTTTAAGGCTGTGACAGATGTCTGATTGGCGGGCTCTGTTTATTCTGTGACCAGATTCTTTCTAAAAGAGGGCTGGCCATACCTGCCCGAAGCCTATTGGCTGTGTGTGCTCTGGGCCCTCCCTCTCCCCCCCCCCCAACCTTTTCCTTCACAGCACACACCACCACTAAGTCTGTGCGGGATCCTAAACCAGCCCAATTTACATCCATTCATGAATGTGTGACGTCAGCAAGCTTGAGCTCCTTTGCGGTGGGCTGGAGGATTGTGTGGGTAGAATCTCCCTCCCCCTTATTTTTCTAATTCTGCAAGGCTCTGTAGATTAACCTTCCATCTTTTTAGAGCAAGAAAATGGAACGGCATGTGTAGGAATTCTTCATTGTTGTGAGTATTGCACTCTTTTCCTGTTTCATCAGCGTGTATCGCACAAGGACAGATGGAGAATTTATCTGTGCTTTAAGCTTATTAGAAAACTGTTATTATCGAGGGAGACACAAGGTGGGAGAGACAGGAAAAGGCCGAAGGAAACCCGAAACCCCCCAACCCCGGCACGGCTCAGGGACTGACAGCTGGTTTTTCTTTGCTTGCCTGTCTGCCGGCTAGACGTGGACATTTTTTGATTACGGTTCTGCACGTTGCCTTTGGATGCTTGCTTGGTTCGTCTTAAAGGGAGAGTCAGTTCCTTCGAGAGGATGTGGATGTGTTGGGGGAGCCTTGGAGAGGACCAGGAAGGAGCTGCAGAAAGCGGGGCCAGCAAGACCTAGCAGGCTCTCTCTTGCCCTGCACTTGTCTCCTGTGCTGTCCTCCTACCATGTCTAACCCTTCAACCTTGCCTTTGTCTCATAATTGTGTAACAGTCAATATTTTGTGTTTGCAATATGGGAAGATAAATGCTTCTTCAACCATTTTCAAAAGCCTTTATGATGAGAGCAGTTGGGGTATATTCATACATATTTGTGGCTCTTTTTAAAAAATATCATTTTAATATCTAAACATCTGCACCGAAGGCTGAACCAGCATTATCCTTAAATTGTAAGGATAATTATTTTTTTAAAGATTCCTAATGAAATTATTTCTTCCTGTGTTCCAAAATTGTATTGTGTAGAAATGCGCCTGAATATTTTTCTAGGATGAACTTCCAATTGGAAAGTTTGCTCTGCTATGTGTTGGAAATTGGAGAAAGTTCTGGTGTCCTCCGTGTGTAGAGTTGGTTTGAGAATTTGTTTATGGTTTTAACAAGACGTGTCCGTGGTTTTTTCCAGTGCTCGGGTTTGCTCTGAGGAAAGCTGCGCATTGTCATGTTCTGCCCGGGCTGCCCTGGGCCCGTATGATCTAGCCGTATTTCCCAACTACTCTGAAACATGCCTTTGGGGAGAGAGAGAGAGAGAGAGAGAGAGAGAGAGAGAGAGAGAGAGAGAGACCCATTATTTCTTGTCACTCAACCATGTCTTACTTTTCGTAGTCAGTGCCTGGTTTTGAGTTTTCTCCTAGAGCAGAGTTCTAAACTGTGGCGCTCATGGTAGCTTTCAGGCCATTCTTCCCTGGATTCTTAGGGGGAAGTTTTATTCTTAATCTCCCAAGTGAATGTATTTTTCTGTTTAAAATTATCAAACCCAAAGCTGAAATACTTTATTTTCTTTCTCAAATTAATAATGAACATCCTCATTTTGTTTTCTCTGTGCGTTTTAATGACCTGGAGTTGCAGGAGGGAGCCCTCCACCTATTGCCCAGACAATTATATTTTTGCGTTTTGTTGTTTTTATTTCCTGAGTTGAACCATTCAATACTATTTTCAATAAAATTTCCTATATTTTAAAATATCTCAATATATTACAACATTTTTCTTTTTTCTAGCCGCTCAAGACTGTTGAGAGCATTTCCAGAGTTCTATTAAAGTGTTGACGTCTACTAGAAGGCCAAATCATTAACCTTTAAAAAATTATGTTTATGTATTCAAAGTCATTTTGAGAAATGTTCATTAGATTCTGTCTTTGTGCTTATTTCATCAAACCAGAGTTTTATTTCCATGAAAGAAATTTCGCTTGCACATAGGTTGATTGAAGTAACATTGTTCCTCTAAGGCGCAGGGTGGACAGAGAACCCCCACCGTCCCACTCCTAGTGGCTGCATTCTAGATTATGTTTATTTTCATGTATAACGTACTTGTGGGATAAAACAATAACTCTTAATTGTTTAATATCAAACAATAAAATACTGTGTATCAGTGATCATCAATAGATGTCTTTCTGTCTAAAAGTTGAAACTACTCCAGGAGTAGGGATGAATTTATTTAGTAAACAAAGTCAGAGCAGAGTTGGGTCCTGGGGAACTGGCATCGGCGTGGCTCCTAAGGGCAGGAGGCCACATCCAAGGGCAGGCATATCACACCGCAACTGTACTTGGATGCAGAACCCAGGAGCTTGGTTTGTACTGTCTACTTCCCTTCCTCTTTGTGCGCTGCTGACTGATCACACGCGGAGCTCACGTGAGCCAGGATAGGCAAGGTGAACAGACCGGCCAGGTGCTGTAGCCTGATACTTGGATTTTTTGTTAAAAGTAAAGAGCATTGCCTAGGAACACTGCGCTGGTTGAAGAAAAAACAAAGTCAGTCCAAGGATATCTGTGTCAGTTATGATTCCAGAAAAAGAAACAGAGGAGTCAAAGTTCTAGAAGATGCGATTTTTATTCCCAAGAAATCTAGAAGGAAAATTAGTATACATCAATTTTATCATTAGAATTCACAACACAATTTTCCTCCTTCCCTTCCCTTTTCTTTTCCATCCTCCCTCTTTTTCACTGTTGGGTGGTCTTAGTATATTCCCCATGACCGCAGTCAATTTTAGAGTATTTTCATTATCAAAAAAAAGACGAAGAAAAGGAAGGAAGAAACTACATGCTCACTAGCAGTCACTCCTCTTCCCCCAGCACTAGGCAACCACCAATCAATCTCCCGTTTCATAGTTTTTGCTTATTCTGGATATTTCTTTTTTTTAACTGTGTAAAAAATTCATTGGACTTGGTATATGGAGGTTCAATAGAATAGTCTTTTTTTTTCCCGGACATTTCTTATAGTAAAATCATATAGTGTATGATCATTTCTAATTAGCTTTTCTCACTTTTTTCAAAGTTCATCCATTACATGTATCAGTACTTCTTCTCTTTATATTGCCAAATAACATTTAAATTTACATAGTTAAATCTCTTTTTTCCATTCATCTGTTTATGGACATGGGCTATTTCTACTTTTACCTACTAGGAAATTCTACTGCTTTTTATAATCATGTACAAGTTTTTGCCTATCCTTTCATTTTCCTTGGGGTAGAAATGGTGGGTCATATGATAACCGTGCACTGAACAACTGAGGACACCCTGAGCTGCTTTCTGTGTTGGCTGCCCCATTGCACATTCCCATCAGCAATGCACACAGTTCAAACCTCTCCATATCCTGGGAAGCAGCAACTGTTACCTGCCATGTCGCAAGCAGCGCCTTAGTGGGTGTGAAGCAGCATCTCATCATGCCTTTGTCGATGCCTCCCTGGTGGCTGGTGATGCTGAGCATCTTTTGATGTGTTCTGGCCATGCGTGTATCTTCTCTAGAGAAATGCCTGTTCAGAGTCTTTGCATATATTAAAAATTAGTCATTTGTGTTTTTATTATTGATTTATGAAAGCCCTTTCTATACTTTGGACACAAGCTGCGCTGCACTAAGTGAATGGCAAATATTTTCTCATAGGCTATGGGCTGTCTTTTTCTTAGTGTTGAGCACCAAAATCTACATCTTTATAAAGTTCAGTTTCTTTCTTTTTTGTGTGTACTTTTGACGTTATAAAGGCTGTGTTCTCTAACAAATAAGGTTCATCCCTATGTTTCCATTTGGACATTTTATAGTTTTACCTCAAAGCTTAGTTAATTTCTCAATATGATATAAGAAAGGGATTCAGCGTCACTTTTGAGTATCCAGTTGTTCCAGCACTCTGTTTAAAAGGATCCTCTTTACCCCAATAACTTGTCCTGGCATCCTATCAGAGAACTCTCAAAACAAAATGCTGCCACATGTAATGGCCTATGCTGTAATCCTACTTGGGAGGTGGAGGCAGTAGATTAGGTGTTCAAGGCCATCCTTAACCACAGTGAGTTCGAGGTCAGCCTTGGCTGCGTGAGACCCTGTCTCATAAAACAACAATGAAAAGTCCTGACATAATACTTCCATTCCTGGAGATTCGTATTTAGATGGCCTAGAAATAGGTAACTGGTTTAGTCATCTGTACTTTTGAAAGCTTCACTGATTGGAATATGTGGAAACTATTAGTGTGGGTAATTTTAGGGTTAGTTTTAGGAAAGAAAAGAGGCACTATTCCTAAATAAGGACCCAGAATGAGCAAAAAAACAGAATACTGACATGGAAAGGAAGAAAGAAAGCAATGAAGTCTATTCATACTAGAAAGTGTGAACTTTCTCATGAGTCCCCAAAGATGTGGCATTGTCACAGCGTAGTGTTAGCATTTGTTTAGCAATTAGGATGCGCTTATAAACCTCTCCAAAGTTCTTATGTATACCATTTCATTTTAACATAACCCTTAGTATACAGAGTAAATACTATCCTCGTTTTGCAGCTGAGACAAAAGGCTGCTGACTCAACCAGAGATATCAGAGAATATATGTAGTGCTCAATTTTCTAATCCAGTTCTGATTCTTAATCTTTCTTTTGTGTGCAGTGGATTTTGAGCATTGGGTGGTACCACACATTTTTATTGATCTAAATCTAGCACGAGTTACAGATCTTATTTTACTCTGGGCTGGACAAAGAGTAAAATAAGTTTAATTGTAGAAATAAAGGGTTGGGGGTTGGCACGGCAGGTGCAGTGGAAGATAAGAGGGTGGGGTTAAAGAGGGTTTTCATGGCGCCCAGATGCTGGTCCTTTGCTGAGATACAGCTAGCAAGAAGAACTCTAAGAAGATCAAGGGCTAATGTGCTATACTCGAGAGGTGATTGAAGGGATGGGGAGAAATCATGATAGAAAGGAGAATAGGCCAAGGTAGCACTGGCAGGTATAGAGGCGTTGTCGTTCAGGTTTTTTTATTTAATCAACAAGTATTTACTGAGTATCTAATATTTATTTTAGGTACTATTATGTGGCAGAGAACAAAGGAGACAAAAAGACTTGCCTCTTGCTTATTTGATTCCAATGGAAGGAGACAAGGAGGAAATAAATAACCTATTTAATGGTAACACTTTAAGGAGAAAACTAAACATGGGAAGGGATTAGAGAGAACTGGGGAGGTAAAAGAAGTGTCTTTTCTAATTGAATTGGTTTGGTTTTCTTTTCCTTCCAGATATTGGCTACTCAGAGAGATTAATGCGCCATTGAGCGGAGGCTAAGTGAGACAAGAAGGAGAGGAGGGGTGGAGGGGGAGGGAGGGTTGGGTGCTCTGAGCCGGAACCTTTTGGTTGATCATTTGTACCTGGTGCCTGGTGTTCCATGAACACTGTTGGCAAGTGTGCTTTTGGTGAGGTGTGGTACTGGTGGTTCTTCAACAGATGGAGGGCCCAGCAGGGATGGTGCTTAAGGAAGCCTTTCAGATCATACTTGCTATCCTGTTGGGAATCATCTTTGTGTGCGTGCATGCATGCATGCATGCGTGTGTGTGCACGTGCGTGCGTGTCTGTGTGTGTATGACCTCATAGCATCACCACAGCAGACCAGTACAGCAGGCCATGGTTAGTGAATCAGGCAGAGGACCACTAGTGTATCCAGTAGGACAGACACTTCAGCTTCTTTTGGTTTTTACACTTTAGTATGAGATTCACACACACACATACACACACACACACACTACCTTGAACGGTTCACCTGCCTTCTTCAGTTATCTCAATACTTGCTTATATTAAAGTACTTTTACAAAATAAAAACAAATCACTTTATTGTAAAGAACGTGCATCTAAAAACATCCTGCAGCTAAGTTAACTACTCAAGCAAGTGCTGGCCCAGACGGAGAGTCTGAATCCTTTAGTGGACTTCTGTGCGGTTAGAGGAGCCATCCTGCAACCATAGACCTTTGCTTCGGGTGTTGCGTTTTCACTACCAATTACATTTTTACGTTCTTATCTACCACCACAAAAAATGAAAAACCCACGGCAGAGTTAGAACTAGAAAAACGATTGCCTTAGATCCTCGCCCGTGATTCGCGTGTCCCTTATAAGACGGACTTCTGAAACTAAGCCCGTCGTTTTGCTTCTCTGCGGTAAGGCACACAGACACAGTGTGGGAAGGATGGAACTGCAGAGTGCAAAAGGCCTGCACGGGGTTTGCCCATTCTCAGCAAGGCCGTCCACTTCCTGGTGGCTGTACTTTCACTGTGTGTCCCTTTTAACACAGGAGAGGAAGACTTTGTGTTCTGATGACCATAATTACGACAGTGAAGGAACCTGGCTGTGAACGACCAGCATCAAACAGGCAAATGACCATTTCTAGGGCAGTCTGGTTAAAATCCAGGCCGACGCTAGACCCTCTCACTGCTGTCCTAGCACCTCCATGGAAGCTGCTGCAGCTGAGGAGGAGGTAGTGCTGTTCGGTGTTTCAGGTGGAGGTGCCCGAGCAAGACAGGCGAAAAAAGGCAAATTGATCTCAGACTTGTCCCAGGACTTCCTCCTAAATCAGTGGCTCTCAGCCTTCCTAATGCCGCCACTCTGCAGTACAGTTCCTCGCGCTGTGGCGACCCCAATCATGAAATGATTTCAGTACTACTGCATAACTGTCATGAATCGAAATGCAAATGCCTGACATGTAGGATGTCAGATATGCGACCCCTGTGAGAAGGGGTCGTGACCCCCAGGTCAAGAACTGCCCTGACCTAAACAGCATCCAGACCTGATAAGATCTTGCTGTCTTTGGGTATGCCCACTATAAGTGGCTTTGCTTCAGCTGCTCGTTGTACTCGAAAGGATGCTTCAGGTCTCAGCTGAGGGAAGTGGCTGCAGGTCAGTCCCTTCCGTGTGGCGTGTATTACAGTTTTTCTTTGATTTGTCTCATGTTCTCAAGTGAAATTCATCAATTCATATGAATGAATCCATTCATTTATGATTTTCATTGTGATTAAAGCGAACTCAAGCATTTTACTATGGTGGATGGCTCTTTCCAGCCGTCTCTCACTGCCTTCTACTGTCCTTTTGCTCACGTTACAACTGAGTCAGACATGAGTCCTGGAATAAGTGAGAAAGTGTGAGCTATTTGGAGGAAGGGAGGGGGTCAGCAAGAAGGGCGTAAGGGGGGTGGAGGAGGGCAGTGGGGGACAGGAGTCAATGAGAACCAAGTAAATGGCACGTGGGGATGAAAATGCCATAAAGAAACCACTGACTTTAAGCCAGCCTTAACTGGCTTAAAAAGTAAACACTAAAAACAAGAAAATGAAGACCTGAAGACCCGTTAAATTTATGCAGAGTGTGACAAGACTTTGTAAAACTCTATTATTTTGCATAATGGTTGCTGGTTTTGAAAATTATTTCCTCGTATTTCCCCAAATAGTAAGTTGGTTGATGGATTAGTAGTTGATGGATCTTGAACTTGTAGATTTTGTTAAAGAAAGAAATTCAATTGTATTTTTAAAAGTAAGCATATTTGGGTAGACAGTTTATTGAGTGGGACCTGAGTTCAGATCCTCAGCATCCACAAAACAAAACAAAAAACCGGGGGACATGTGGAATATATCTGTAACCCTAGCGCAGTGACAGCTGGATCCCTGAGCTTGCTGGCTGGTCAGTCTCCCTGAGGTGGCAATCTCCAGGCTCAGTGAGAGATCTCTCAGGACGTCCCCATGTCAGCCTTTGACCTCCACACGTACTTACACAGGCCAGCACACCTTACACACACGTATGCACACAAGCGTACATACATTATAATATGAAAACTACCCAAAGCTCTCTTTCCATTTTTAGATTTGCTTTGCCAGGCTAGAATTTTCTTACATTTTTTTTCATATGTGCAATTGCCAAGCAGAGAAGGCTGGTACCTCTTTTTTTCTTTCGTTTTTGTTTCTTTGAGACAAAAATCTCATGTAGTGAAAATTGATTTCAAAATCACTGTGTAGCTGTGGTGACCTCCCAAGCGTTGGGATTGTGAGTGTGCGTTCCACGCCAGGCTGTGGTATCTAGTCTTAACAGCTGTAAGGGTTTCGTGTGTTGACTCCTTCAGTACCTCTATTTCTCCATGTGACAGTGTGATAAAAAGCTGTCTTCTTGCAAAAACTGATTGTGTGTTGCGGGGCACCCCCGAGAGAATGCCCAGTCACTGCAGCTTTAATTGTTTGAAAATACGAAGGAGAAAACAATGTGGGGCATTCTGCAGACAGACACTGACTGTCTCCAGTGATTCCCTGGCCTGGGCAGTGAGGGAGAGGACAGCTCTGAGCAGACATTTGGTGAGAGGTTGGAGAAAGGAAGATTGAGTTGATTGGACCAAAGGGCTGAAGAAATAGCTGAGATGAGGGACAGGAAAAAGATGATAAGAAAGACAGAGGACAGAGCCCCAGGAGACTGGGGCTGAATAGAGATGGCCGCTGGCAGCCAGAGAAGCAGTTTCCACCTGGAACTGGGGAGTCACTGTAGGATCCAGACTGAGAAAGATTCTATTTTAGAGTCCTAAAGGGGACTGTCACAGTTGCTATTACTAAAGAGGGATCAATTTGCAAAATAAGTCCGCTGAGGCTTCTTATTACCCCCAGGCATGGTGCCTGCATTGTTAGCTGCTGGCAGGCCTGCCATTAATGGGATACATTAGACTATCTGCAGGCGTGGATAACTGCGGGTAATTGAGTCTAGTGAGATAAAGCCCGGCAAAACGCGAGTCAGGGCTGCGTTTTCCAGAGAAAATAATCCCTGACTGAAGTAAGCATAAGCATTTTTCCAGTCACATAGCAGTTCTATGATATCCCATATCACAACTCTCTAAGTACATATGCATGCCACAAAGGGACATCCGCAGCTTACCTATGGCTGTCCCATCGTGACCTCCAGCCCTCAGCGAGCCTCCCTCCCGTGTGTCAGGCAGAGCAACTTCTGGGGAAATGTCCACCTGACCGTGCAGCTGGTAAGGCTCCAGAGCCGAAACGAAGACAGATTTTACTATTTTGCCACATTCTCCCTACCCCCATCTCCTTTCTCTTGCCATTTTGAGTAGAATCCCTTCCATCTGTTCGTCTATGGAAAAAATAACTGAACATTTGCTTTCTATTGCTTCTGCAAATTTTCGAAGCCATGACTTTAAATATTCTCAGAGACCTCAAGACCAGAATACGTCTCTTGGGGAAAGAAATACAGCCGCGTAGCTTCTCTGTTTCCTTCCTGATTTCTTTCCATCAAGACGTCTGGCATGGCAAACTGACTCTGCTCTCCCTCACACTCACCGTGTCCTGCTTGCCTTTGACCACAGTTTATTTACACTGCAGTATCCAGTGAGGTTCTAAAAGCTTTGGGCCAGCCCTTGCCCCTCTCTTCCTCTGATACCACAATGGTGCAAATGAGTGTCCTGGCTGATGCTATCAAGACTATCCATAGTGCTGGAAAGAGGCAAATGCCAGGTGCTTGCTGGGCCTCTCCTGGAGTGACCATCTGGTTCTTACTTGCTCTATTGGTGCTTTTGGAACCATTGATGATCAAGAAGCTGGGAGTAGTGCAAACTTTCCAGGCAAGTTAAGCAGGTATGGAGCGGCCAGCCCAGAATTAGTGTGCTAGTCAGAGACCTAAACAATGGCAGAATGCTCTGCCCCTTTCTGGTAAGTTTGGGCCACCATATTGACAGCCTCAGCTGGCATGATAGACTGTAAAGAGGCAGAATAAAAACAGAGGAAGCCTAGGGGTTCTTTTCCTGGAAATGCAGCAATACTCAGATGAGGTGCTCAGTGGAGGAGATAAGGTGTGGTCTAGTTCTAGGAAGTAAAGACAGAAAGGCTGGTGATATGGTTCAGTGCCACACAGATATAAGAGCCAAAGTTCTGATCCCCGGCACCCACATAATGCCTGAAATCCCAGTGTTTGGAAAGTGGAGGCAGAGGATTCTCAGCAAGCACTAGCTAGACTACCGGAAGCCATGAGCTCGGGGTCGAATACTAAGATCCTGCCTTAGCCAGGTGTGGTGGCATGCATCTTTAATCTCAGCACTCGGGAGGCAGAGGCAGGCAGACCTCTCTGAGTTCAAGACTAGCTTGGTCTACAGAGTGAGTTCCAGGCTAGCCAGGGCTACACAGAGAGACCTTGTCTGAAGTTTTTTTTAAAATAATTTAAAAAGAATCAGCAGCAGCAGCAGAATTTAATCTATAAGGTGGGAAGTGATGATTGAGAAAGATATCTAGTGTCATCTTCTGGCTTCCACTTGCTCATACACATATGTCCATATGCATGCCAACATACATACACAGTGCACACCATCCATACAAAATGAAAGGAGGTAAAGGAAAAAGAACCTCATTATCATTGAAAAGCCAAGGGCACCCTAGGAAAAAATGGAAGACACTCCAAGGAAGTACCCACACGAGAGAGTCTTTTGCATCAAAGTCTTGCCAGGCTCATGAGCAATATGTATGAACTTACAATGGTGACTTACCTAAAATAGCTCATACCCAGAAATTGTGCTACGCTGAGGAGTCATGCATTTGCGTAACGGTCTTCTGCATTTGACATTTCTGTGTGAGCTTCTAAGAAGTCCCTGGCCTTTGTCTGGGTGGTAGGTAGCAGCCAAAGATTTGTTAGAGACCAGGAAGACACTGAAAAAGTTAAAGGAAATGAAATACTTTCCCTCGAAAGTCTCTCAGATTATCTTTCTGTATATAATTATGGATATAATTGATGAAACAAATACTTAATAAAAAGTTTTTTGGTTCCTTAGTGGTAGATTCTTTTATGGAGTATGCCTAAATAAGAGGAAACAAACACAGTTTTTTTCCACTTCTGTTTCTCAGTTGATCTAACCAATCTAGTTAGCTTGACTCAGCTCTGAAGTGAAAATTTCTTTTGAGAAGTTATAAACCACTTATCCCCCCTTCTCTTTCTCTAAAAAGGACACATTAGCACCTTTACAGCATTGATTCTGCAGAGTCTCACCATGAACCAGCCAAAGTGGTGCTTCAAAAGGTGTCACCTACATCCAGGATTGTCAGCATCCTTGAGGAAGTCATTAGAAATCCTGGTCCTACTCCATGCTTCAGTCAAAAATGCTGGCAGCAGGTTCTGGCATCTGTGTTCAACAAGCTGACTAGTGGAGGCTGGTGCATGCTAAAGTTTGAGAATTCTTGGTTCACAGCAAAGCTCAAATTTTAATGTGCATGGGAATTGATTTTGCTTAAAGTCAGGTTCTAGACACTTGGATTGGCAGGATCTTGTCAGCTCTTCTAAGTAGCCCCCAAGTGATGCTGATGCTGCCAGTTCTAAGACCACTCACATTCTGTAAGTAACAAAGCACTAAAGTCTGGATCGTGGGTGACACTAAAGACTCCTGTGCTAAAGGGCTTGCTCCTCAGCTCAGTGCTATTAGGAGGTGCTATTACATCTGACATTATAAGATGTGGGACTAAGTGACAGGTCTAGTCATTGACAGGTACCCTTGAGGGATCATAGGCTACTCTGGTCCTTTCTCAGAAGGTGAACTGAGCTGCTTGCTCTGCTACACACTCCAGCTGTGATGGTTCACCTCACCACAGGCCCCAAAGCAACAGCTCATGGACTGGGCCTTCCAAAACTGTGAGCCAGGACAATTTTTTTCTCTTTATAAGTTCATTATCTCAAATATGTATTTCAGTAACAGAAAGATGACTAACACATATGGATCATAAGGACTATTATGGGATGCTACAAGAATAGCACAATTAAGTAGGCTCCATCAAAGTTATAAGTTTCCACTAGTTTCCAAGAGAATTCTTCTCCCAAAAGGAGCTTTAGGCACAACAGCATTGATGATGATAGCGAGTCAAGAAAGAAGAACTAGCTTAGTGGCCCAATAGTTAGGAAAGACAGTGAATCCTTCTTCTTCACAAATACTGTACTTATAAATTTACTTGGCAATTGAAGGTTATTCTTAGGTCAAATCAATATTCCTGGTCCTCTTATGATTGTTTTCACAGATGAGCACAGAATAGCAAACATCCGAGTCGTCTGCCATACTCTCAGCCTATAGCGAACAAAGATCTGTAGTCTTGTTTAGGCTCCTGCTGTGGGCAGATGTCTTCCTGCTGTACAATAACTCATTAGCCAGAACTAATGCACTTCTGCGGGAATACCCCAGTCTCACAAGAAATACGACAACCATTGCTAAAAGTCTTACAACAGCATCCTTGGATAACCACATTTCGGTCTGAGTCTGCCAGCTCTCTGGCCCATGTTGTGACAGAACATCAAGGCTGGACTGTGTGGTGGAGCCGCCCACATCATGAGAAGGGACACAGTGGCCTCCCACGACCTCCTCTGAGTGTATGTTACTAATGACCTAAATCAGGAGTTCTCAACCTTCCTAATGCCATGACTATTTAATACAGTTAGTTCCTCATGTTGTGATCACCCCCAACTATAAAATGATTTCATTGCTACTTCATAACTGTAATTTTGTTACGGTTATGCATTGTAATGCAATTATCTGATATGTAGGATATCTGATATGGACCTCTGTGAAAGGCCATTCAGTCCCCAAAGGAGTTGTGACCCACAGGTTGGGAACCACTGACCTAAACCTCTCACTTTAACCCAACATCTTATCACTGGGGCTTTAAGGTAGCATCCCAAACTGAAACTATAATGCTTCATAACATAGGTGTTTCCAGAAAAGTATGTGTTAAATCAGCTTTATTTAGGCATAAGTCATTGAACCGTGAGTTTAATGTTAATTAATAATATAAATATACACATTTAACTTTATGGTGTTTAAGTAGAAATGTAAGTAAAACAGGGTTTTGGGTGTCATGAATAAGAACCCTGAACATGTCACCAGAGGCTTGTGGAAACCTTACCTGTGTCTGCCGGGGAGCAAAGGTTCGCAGTTCACTAATCCAGTCTTTCATATAATGCAGTCAGCTTAAATGACAAGAATGGCCTGCCAGCTGTGGGGTGTGTGCTGCATTAGAAATGACAGTGGTGTGCATGCAGCTGTATGAAAAGGTGTATGGTGTAGCAGTCAAGAGAAACAGGACAAATCTTCAAGTAGAGCACAATTTTTACATTTAATTTTTCAAGTAGGAAAAATTGGAAGTACACCAAAATTTGGAGTGGTTATTTGTTTTTCTCTTATTTCTCCAAATTTTATAATATAGTTATTTTATAATTTGTTTTCTCCCACTCTCAGAGGTGCTGTGAGGTGGCTCCTTCTGCCTCGTGAGCAGCAGAGGTTGCACATTCTTGATAAGGACTTTATACACATTAATATAAGACAATGTTCTCTTATCCAACTATGGAAACGATGCTCTAAGTGACGATGCGACTATCCCAGAGTCATCCAGAATTCCAGACTTCAGGCAGTGACGGAGTGTGCAATTAATAGCTATCCTGGGCTATGCTTTGTAAGGAATTGGTTTTGCCTAATAGCCTTTGTCTAAACCTCACCATTCGTGAACATGGGTGATAGTTTGGTTTCTGGAGTCATTCAGTTGAGAGGTGTGTCCCAGTGCTTCTGTTACTAGCTGTATGTCTTGTGTAAATTGTTGAGCAAATCTGAGTTTCTCCTATGCATGTAATCAACATGACCATGGAGCCAGGTGAGGGTGAGGTCGGGTAGAGAAACTGAGCACAGGGCCCAGTGCACACTGTCCCAACTGAGCAGCAGCTGCCAATACAAGTGGGCTCCTTCTCCTTTGTCTCTTGTGTCAGGATACTGCAAGTTGGTATATGGAGGAACTTTAAGAAAAAGGAATAGAAGGAAAAGGAAAGAAGGTGGGGAAAGAATTATGTCCCAAGAATTCCCAGCTTGTGCTCAGAGAGATCGGCACATACACTATAGTAGAATAGAATAATGACCCTCCAACCAACCTTTTGGTCTTTAGACTAGAAAAGTGAAGAGCCCCAAAAGAATTCCTTTATCTGAGTTGTATATTCTGTATTTAGTAGATTAGGATTTAAAACTAAGAAAGTTCTAAAATGTTAATTAATTAAAAACAATAAATAATAAAGTTTTTACTAACATAAAGATTATTTTCTTTAAAGAAAAATAACAGTTTCCCCAACTTTCAGGGGTTTTTTCAAGGCGGTTGGCACTGTGAGCAGGTGTTCCCTGATGGGGCCCCAGGGTTTCATCTGTTGTAATATATGCTGGCTCCAGTGGCTGCGGGGACACTCCACAACTTGAAGAGAGTGGGGACAAAAGGGGGAAAGAGTGTCTTGCGTTATGAAAATACCCTTACCTCACAGACCCCTGACGGATCTGGGACCCCCCCCAGGTCCCCAGAGCCTGCCGTGAGCCCCACTGACAGCACACGCGTGTGAGACCCACTGACAGCACACACGTGTGAGCCCCACGGACAGCACACGCATGTGAGACCCGGATGGCCGCCGTGTCTATGGTGGGCTTCACAGCAGTTTAAAGATCTGGGAGTGGGCGCTGTTCTGATTGCTCCTAGTTTCCATATGGAACCAATGCTGAAAGGAGGGAAATCCACGGGGTGGTGGGGCTGCCATTCAAGTTCAAACAGTCTGGCTCCAGGGTTACACTTTTGTACGCTTCCTTCCTTGTTTTCATAAAACAGCAGTTTTCTTAAAGAGGATGCCAGAATCTGGGTTCTTAGAGGCACTCTGAAGACTGCATTGTTGCTAAGTACAGAGCAGGTGTTAGTCTGGTTAGTGTGGTCTTCCTAAAAAGATCTTGCTTTATTTTTAATTACTTGTAGATGTGTATATGTACAATTATGTGCCCAAGAGTTCAGGTGTGCCCAGAGGCCAGAGGAAGATGTCAGATCCTCTGAAGTTGGAACTGCAAACAGTTGTGGGCATTGGGAACCAAACTCCAACCTCAGGTCCCCCCCAAGAGCCGCCTGTACTCTACAGCCGAGCCGTCTCCCCAGCTCTCCACCCTGAGCTCCATAGAATGAATTCCTTCTACATCACTTTATGTTGGATTTTTCCCCTTTCCGGTACCTGTGTCAGCAGCTCTATTCCACACACCCTAACCTGTCCAGAGTTCTTGAACGTGGAAACCAGGTACTAGAGGTTGAAGGCAAAGGATAATTCTTCCCCTAAAGTACCTTGTAGAAGAGAAATCATACACAATTTATCCTTTTGTGCCTGGCTCCCTTCATTTAACATAACATGTTCCAAGATCATTCATACTGTACAGTGTTCATGAATTTCCTCTTTTTAAGCCAGATAATAAAGATGGGGATTTTGTTTATTAAGGATGAAGTTTATCTGGGCATAGTGCATCATACCTATAATTCCAGCATTTAGGAGACGGAGATAAGAGGGCTGCCAAGAGTTTGGGACCAGCCTGGGCTACATAGTGAGTCCCAAACCAACTTGAGGTACAGAAAGACTCTGTCTAACATAAATAAATAAAATTTATAAACACAGCACCCAAAGAAATAACAATTAATTAAAAATGAATATAAAATGAATAATTTATAGAAAAGAGCATTAACTTATAATGTCCTGCTTTTATGCCTTACTACCAAGTTTCTGTTTTCAAGGATTTTTCTAAAACTCACATTATTGGGCTGGGGAGAGGAGTAAGATAAGGGCATGTCCTGTCAAAACCTGAAGACCCAAGTTCAGTTCCCAGGACTCACATGGTGGAGGGCAAGAACAGACTCCCAGAGTTTGTCCTCTGACTGCACACACACACACCACACATACTTACACATGGGTATTTGAACAACCTACTGCTTTCTCCATTGATGGCCATGCCAGATACAATCTCCGACACTGCTATGTTTTGAGCATGCCACTTCCAGGTTCATGTGCTGGATGCTTGGTCTCCAGTATGGTGGTGTTCAGGTCATAGAGCCTTTGAGAGCTGGAGTCTGGTAGATAGTAAGGTAATAAGGTCATGGGTTTCTCCTCAGAAGAAGCTATAGGATTGACTTATCTCTCCTGAAAACTGGTTGTTATAAAAACAGTGAACCTAGCCATGCTCAGTTCCTTGCTCCCTGCCTGGCCATGTGGTCTCTTGCCCTGTACACTTTGTTTGGAATCTCTCTTGGGGGGGCATTCCAGACCACACCCTCAGCACACCACGCAGCAGCTCCCAGGAGCGACCTCACTCCTCACTCCAGACTCTGTCTCTGAGAAAGCCGCTCTTTCCCCAGACATGCCCGAAATCACGCCTACTGGTTATTTAAGACTGGCCCATAGTAGGTGAGTTCAGGGCCAGCTTGATCTACAAGAGCTAGTTCCAGGACAGTTAGGATTGCTGTCTCAAAAAACAAAAACAAAAACAAAAGACTGGCCCATAAATCTGCCACCTGTGCTCTTGTGTTCTGTCTCCATCCTTCCCGAGAGCCACCTGGGAGTGCTCTGCTTTGCATTGCCCTGTTTATTAAATCTGGATTTATTTTATTAATTCAGTTTGGTTTGGCTTATTGCATTGGCAGTGGAGGAACCCAGTAACCGGGCATCCAATTTTTATTACACTTCATCACCATAACACCATCTAACATGGACTTTACAGAAGAGCCACGCTCTTGACTCTCCAGAATTGTGAGCTAGCTAAATCTCTTCATTGTATGGCCCCTAGACACAGGTATTTTATCATAGTAAAATAAGATAGACTCATATAGATACCAATTTGGGGTTTTTTTTGGTTTTTTGGTTTTTTTTGTTTTTTTTTTTTTTTTTTTGAGACAGGGTTTCTCTGTGGCTTTGGAGCCTGTCCTGGAACTAGCTCTTGTAGACCAGGCTGGTCTCGAACTCACGAAGATCCACCTGCCTCTGCCTTCCAAGTGCTGGGATTAAAGGCATGCACCACCACCGCCCGCCTAGATACCAACTTTCTGTGAGTGTGAGGCATTTTACCCTTTTAAAGATTATCCTTCCACATTCTGAATCTGTGCATTTGTCGGCTTTAGGAGCTCTTTAAGCAGGGCATTTCCATCTTTCCATTATTTCAAAGGCGCCTTTGTCTCTAGTCTCCGCATCCTGTTTTATGCTCCCTATACCCAGAATGCCTTTTCCACTGTGTGGGTCTGAGAATCCCACTCAGCTTTGTAGAATCTTCTAGAATAAAGGCAGCCATCTTGCAAAAACACTTTGCTTCTCTTGCCTAATGTTTCTATTTTTCCATAACTCAACAACTCCTTTCAGATCTCTGTATTTCCTGCCTTTTCCTTTCGTGTCCCTCTCTGAACTGTGTTTCTCTTTGCAGCCAGCACACTTCATACATCTCTTCATTCAGCTCTGGCTTGTTCTTGAGGCTCACCTGTTACCAGTCCTTTCAGGAAGCCTGCCCGGATCTCAGGTTTCAGCATGACGCCCCGCACACCACCCTGCTGTCTAAGCTCTGTGAGGGCAGGTGCCATGGCCAGACACGAGTCCTGGGCTCTATGCTTCAACAACTATGTGATCTGGCAGAGTCCCTGAACTCCTTAAGTCATACTCTACTTGTAGCGAGTTTAATATATTGTGCTTCATGTCCAGTATATTTGAACTTGCCATCAATCACCAATGTGTCCCCAGTACATAGCCTGGTGCGTATTGTGCACCCCAAGGTCCGTATAAGGCGCGAGGACGACAACAGAAAAGGCACCTAGGATACAGTCCCAACCCTTTCCCCCAAAGAGTATGGATTATATATTCAAATAGGGTACACTTCAGTTTATTTGGGGTTTCTTTTATAAAACAAGAATAAATTATGGCATCCACTGGCCTTTTGACTGTGAATAGTTGAGTAGAAATGGTCATTCCTGGAAGAGATGAAAGAGAGTTGTATGTTATTGTATTGCATTGGAAGGGGAATGGAGGCAGAAAACAATCCCAAGAGGGGAAAGAGGGCTACACGAGACCTCGGGGAGCCAGGGTGTGTAACACACAAGACCTCGGGGAGCCAGGGTATGTAACACACAAGACCTCGGGGAGCATGGAGTGTGTGGCCCAGCTGTCAGCGGCTTTCCTTTTCTTCCCCTGATGAATCCTACTCATACAAACAATTTGCATTTTAAAGTTGCATTTCTTGGGGACTGAAAAGATGGCTCAATGGTTAAGAGCACTGACTGCTCTTCCACAGGACCCAGGTTCCATTCCCAGAATCCACATGGCAGCTTACACCTGTCTGTAATTCCAAGGTCTGACACCTTCACACAGACATACATGCAACCAAAACTACTTCTCTCTCCCTCTCTCTTTCTCTCTCTCTCTCTCGTGTGTGTGTGTGTGTGTGTGTGTGTGTGTGTGTACCTGTGGTAATAGAGGACAATCTTGGTGTCAGGGACAGTGTCCATCTCCTTTGTGCCAGGGTCTCCATTTGTCTTGTAACTCACCAATTAAGCTAGGTTAGCTGGGCAGGAGGCTCAGGGTCTGCCTGCCTACTTGCCTGCTTGCCGGCCCGCCTGCCCACCCTCCCTCCTTCCTTCCTTCCTTTCTCCTTCCTTCCTTCCTACTTCCACTCTCCCTCACTTCCTCCCTCCCTCCCTCCCTCCTTCCCTTCTTCCTTCCTTCCTTCCTTCCTTTCTTCTTCCCTTCTTCCACTCTCCCTCCCTTCCTCCCTCCCTCCCTCCTTCCCTCCTTCCTTCCTTCCTCCCTCCTCCCATTCTCCCTCCCTCCCTCCCTCCCTCCCTTTCTTCTCAGTGCTGCAATTGCAAGCATGTGCCAGTATGCCTGGCATTTTTTACATGGGTTCTGGGATTGAACTCATATCCTCATGTTTTCAAAGGAAGCCCTTCACTGACTGAGCCATGTCCCAGCCTGAAAATTATAAGATGTTATGAGAAAAATTCAAACACGTGTATAAGCACTTAGGAATGTTGGCTTAAACCCTGCATTGCAACCCATTCTCTGTTACTACCCAAGATGTAAGACCCTCTGCTTTTTTTTTTTTTTTTTTTTGGTTTTTTGACACAGGGTTTCTCTGTGGCTTTGGAGCCTGTCCCGGAACTAGCTCTTGTAGACCAGGCTGGTCTTGAACTCACAAAGATCTGCCTGCCTCTGCCACCACCACCCGGTGACCCTCTGCTTTTAAAACACAACCAGTTATATTACTATCTCTTTGTTACAATTTACAAAGTTATGAATGTCTTAGAGACAAGGAAAGGCTCACATGAAATAAGAAAAAGAATGGTTCCCTAGGCAAATTGCCCAGTAATCTTTTTTGACCATTTCAAAGTTCCTCACAACTTTTCCTTGACAAGAGCATATTTTGCAATTGATTTATTGTGGTGATGTTGACACAGGAAGAAAAAGGCAGATGTGACTATTCAAGGAGGTTGAGGGGCACTTGGTCAAGATGGGGGAGGTAGAACAAGAGGCCACAGTGGGGCGGTTTTGGACAGTGAAGCTGTGTGGCCATGGCCAGGAGAGGTTCTGCAGTAAGGGCCGGGATTCTGGGAACAGTATCTCAGTAAGGAGCTAATTGTTCCACCTGTTTCTTTATGGCAACAGGTGCACAGCCTCTCTAGGGGTGGTCCCTAGGCCACAGGATTGATGCAGCCCAAATAGAATGTTAATTCTCCACCCAGCTCAGAAATTCTAGACTCTTGACCACAATCAATGTTTTATATTCTGCCATTTCCCCTCTGCAGAGGTAACTCTAAAAACATTTAGGATCCAGGTTCAGGATCAGAGCCCCAGAACAGTTTTGGTATATCTGGCCTCTGGTAAAGATGAGGCTGCCAAAAGGCCTGAGAACATTTCTGACTTTCAGCCAAGAAGGAAACTGGTTACTTTCCTTCAGGATCTTTTCACTTTCAACCTCCTAGCCAGTTTCGCTTCCTGTTCCCATCAGTCACCCTTCTGGAACTGGGGTGATGACTGATTTGGCTTCTGCCAAATGAATGGGGGTGTCAGGTGTAGTAGTCGTGGTACCCCTCCAATGGACTTATCAAAACAAAAAAAACCCGTAGTCCATCGGTGGTTGTATTTATCTAACCTTTGGGTATGGGGATAAAAGGAAATCCCTGACTGGCGCTGAGAGAAAAAGCTAAGGGGGAGGTGAAGGCAAGAGATAGAACTGGGGGCAGGGAGAAGCCAGAGAGAGGTGGCGTCCATATCAAAGTCCACTAGGATTTCCTGATAATTTTTCAAGAGCATTCATCTATTAGTCCTCCTTGCTTTTCTCTCAACCTTGAAAACTTGACTTAAGAGTGATAAACCCAAGAATTTCTTGTGGATACTTTGATAGCTGTTGGAGTATCTAGAATAACAATGGCTTCTAGAAAGGTACAGAGAAGAAATTTAGCCATCATTTGATTTTTCGGTTAAAACAATAGTCTGTCCCTTTGTTCCATGGGCAGACACTGGAGTTCTGGGTTGAGCCATGGTCTGAAGTCTTCTACCTAGGCATCGTCTTTGTTAAGAAGAAAATCATTAGAAAGATACAGTGATTTCATTTGGGTTTAAGTTTGTTGTCTAGGGTATGTGATCCCTTAAACTGTTAAAGAAGCATAGCAGTAATCTTTGGCTATATTTTCTTGCTAGGTGTTTAAGACCATGCATTTGGCCAAAATTAATAGTTTTCCTGTTTTTTTGGCAAAGCCAGTTGAGGGTCTCTTTCTCAGGAATCACTTGGGCTGGGGGTATACCTCTAGCTCTTCTGGTCTTCTTTTTGCCAGTTGTTCCTTCTGTGTAAGGATAAGTCAGAGGCCTTGCTTGACTATGGTTTTGCTTGGAAGCACTGAAGAAGTTTGTGTAGACTAGACACTGGTTAGAGGCCACTGGGGTCTCCATGACCTCGCTGAACAAGAGAACAGATGCATCCCACTGGACATTTCAAGAGATGTCCCACAGTTCCTGGAGCCTTCTTGACTTTAAAGGGTGTCTTAGTCAAAGTTCTATTGCTGTGAAGAAGCACATGCTTAGAAAAGAAAACATTTAATTGGGGCTTGTTTATAGGTTCATAGATTTAGTCCATTATCCTCATGATGGGGAACATGGTGGTTCACAAGCAGACATGGTACTGGAGAAGGAGCTGAGAGTTTTACATCTGAATCTCAAGGTAGCAGGCAGAGAGAGGGACATGGGGCCTGGCTTGGGCCCTTAAAACCTCAAAGCCCACCCTCAGTGACACACTTCCAGCAAGTAGCTCCTTCTCAAGTAGTGTCACTCCCTGATGACTAGGCATTCAAATAGATGAGCCTATGGTGGCCATTGTCATTCAAACCATCACAGAGGACAAGGGGCGAAAGCTTGTCTATTTGATCCCTCTTGACTCCGTTAGTATAGGCCTCCAGATATGGTTCCAAGACACTTAGAGGGTCAGTTTCACCAGCTTGTTTCTTTTAGCTATCATGTAATACTTAGACAAAGCTTGGCAAAACTAAGTACTTTTAAATGATATTTGATTAGACATACATTTTTTTTCTTAAGCCAGTACTTGTAACTGTTACCAATAACAGATCAATAACTCCAGTGATTTAAGTAGAAGCTTGATTGAACTTTGACCTTAGCAGTTTTAAGAACTTAGACTTTTATAGCTTGTACAGCCTTCCTAGCTTTCTTTGTCATTCTGGAAGCATCCAACCATCTTAACCCTCATATGCAAATCCTTATTTATTAAAAATACTTTTGATTTTCATCCTTTTAACATACTCTTTTATTACTTTTTGTTAATAATATGACATTAACAAATATAATATAACATTAACAAATAAATTTGCCATCTGCTGTGATAATTTTCTCCATGGGAGATAAGTATGTTTGCCCATCCTCATAAGGTTCCAAAGACAAGCCAGAGGTCATTCTGCCACAGTCCATCCCAGGGAACCAAGGAGTTAGGGGGCATGGCGAGGCTTTACTCCTAGCAGTGTGACCCCAAAGCAGTCGTACTAAAACGTCTTCTTTAGCATGGACAGTAATTTCCCATAGCCTCGTAAGTGGGGTCCCAGCTTCTTGTTCCTTGATATATTTAGGTTATTTCAAATTCTTTTCTCTTTCTGGTAGTCTAGTCTTTCCCTGTTTCTAATTCAGCTTTTGAAATATTGTAATGCAATATACTGTTGGTTTCTTTTTCAAAATATATTTTCTAAAATTTCATATCAGCATTTTATTCTTCCTCCATTTATAGAAGACATAACAAATGCATTGGAATTATAAACAAATTCAGTCTTCCAGACTTGTAGGACAAGATCATAGGGCCAGCTAGATGGCTCAGAGGGTAAAGGCGCTTGCTACCAAGGCAGACAACCCGAGATCAGAACCTGAGACCCACTTAGTGGAAGGAGAGAACTGACTCCTGCAGGTTGTCCTTTGACCACTAAACATGACATGCCCATGCCCATACATGCTAAATGAATAAATACACACAATTGCAACAGTAAGTGGTGGCATAGGATTTAAGGAAAGAGTACGGTACCAAACCTCTCTAAATCTCCATTTTCTTCAAAGAAGCCTCAATATCAGCTCTGCCTACCTCACACGGTTATTCTGAGCTCAAATGGAATTGAAATATATGAATGACTTTGGAAACACAATAGTATACAAATGTAAAATAAAGTCATTTTTATTTGTAGCGCTTTTGAGAAATGTCTCTATAGGCACACCCTGGTAGGGAAACATCAGTTGCCCCAGACAGGTAAGAGCTGGCTGTCACCCTTTTCTTTCTTGAATGTTCCTACTGGTGGTCAGAAGGTTATGTAGTGAAGCCCCGTGTATCCAGTTTGGAGTGACTGAGAAAGGAAGGTGTGTGGGCCTTTTCACTGCTAGGTGATGGGTTTGCAAAGTTATGTACACTCCTGGCAGCTGGCCTGAGACAAGCAGCCCCATTGGATCACTGTACCTTGAGACAAGCAGCCCATGGATCACCGTCTTACAGGCAGGGTTCTGCCAGCATGATGTGGAATGCTTGCTGTGGCAGTAAGTAGAGGTGGTGGTCCCTCCCGGCCTCAATGTTAAATTGTTTTCATTAGTGATTTGTTTCATATTCTCTAGAGCTGCCCAGTCTGTTTTGAGCATCTTACGCTTGAAGACGTAGTAGGGACAGTTTGATTCAGTGCTGTTCACCACGTCAAGAATGTTTTGTACGCTTTCTCTGATAGATGTGGCCCCCAGTGAGGCATTCAATCGCATGACATGTTTTCAGACTAACAAGACCTTAGAGATAACTACAGGTCGGTTCCTTTGGTTTGCAGATGAGGAAACTGAGGCAGAGAGTGGTTCTAAGTTGCACAGGGCCAAATCACTTGTGCCCCAGCTGGCTGCCTGCTGTTGGCACTTCTTTCCAGTCATTAAACTGCAGTGGCTGAGGTCATAAACGATATCACACAGCCTTTAACAGGCTTTGCATAGCAAGCGTATGCTAACTATAGATGAATCTCTCTTGATTTTGACAGAGAAAAATGTAAACCTTAATTATGTTCAAAGGCACTTAAGAGTTTCCTAGGAAACTTCTTCCGACAGCAGGTGTTCCCTTTCATCCTCTTTCTCCTTTCCTGGGTAGGAAGATGAGGGAGAAAGAAGTCATCAGGCCAGGCATGGTGCTGCACACCTTTAATCCCAGCACTCAGGAGGCAGAAGCCGACGGATCTCTGTGAGTTCGAGGCCAGCCTATTCTGTAGAGCTAGGTCCAGGACAGACAGGACTGTTACACAGAGAAACCCTGCCTTGGGGGAGGGAAAGCCATCAAACTGGCCTGATCTGTATAAATATCTAAGGAGTCATGTGACTGGGGGTGGGGGAAGCCCAGTTCTCGGCCTGCCATGAGCGCTGTGGCACGGCACTGGTCCCAGGCCTGCCATGAGGGCTGTGGCATGGCACTGGTCCCAGGCCTGTCATGAGGGCTGTGGCATGGCACTGGTCCCAGGCCTGTCATGAGGGCTGTGGCATGGCACTGGTCCCAGGCCTGCGAAAGGCAAAGTGACAGAGGCTGGAGTAGAGCTATGCCAGACAGACTTCGAAAGGTTGCCTGGCCTCCGAGCCTCCTGCAAGGACTTCGTGTCTGAAGGGAATTTGCAATCTTTTGTCTTGTGAAATTAATCACTGGAAACTTGCTCTGTAAGGGTGGGGCAGAGGTTAATGGAAAGGGCAGAACACTAATTGACTGTGATAAGAGATGCTGATAGACCAAACTGCCAGAGGGCTTTGAGGCATTTGTCCTGGTTTGGTTGTTAGACAAAGAAGCACAAGACACAGCGTGATACCGAGAACTGGCAAGCAGTGTTGTTTCTAGGAATTACCAAAATGCCTAACAGAGAAGCAGCACCTTCAAATGTGCAAACCTATGCATTAGCCATTTAAAGTTTCTCAAACCATCAGCAAGAAAGGCACCCTCCCACCCAAGCTCCAAGACCAGACAGCCCTTCCCTCCAAAGACAGATGGTCAGCCTGTTATTCCCTGGAGGCGGGAAGATTAAGCTCCCTGCCCTTGTTATACCTCACTGTTCTCTGCATCTCTATCATGGCTGCGCTTAATCTGCCTTCATTCCAGCCATCTTTCCTGCCTGGCTTGGCTTGAGTTCCGAAGAACAGATACTGTTTCTCGTTTGGTGCTTTTTAAATTGGTAACATGTCAGGAATATACAAATCAAAGCGGTCAGCTTTCCATGCGCGTGTGACTACGTGTAGCAAACAGGAAAGACTTGTTGAATTTTTCTTGTCATCCTTTCCACCCTTTGCAGACTGTAGGCATCACAATCATTCTTTCCTGCGGCCTCTTGTCTCAGAGTCAGTGCAAATAGACTGATATTTATGAAACTTACGGCTGAACAGCGGCACTGGCACGCACAGTAGATAGTCGTACTGGTTGATAGTCATTTGGACTCAGGCAGTCAGGTCTTCTTTCTCTTTAGAACACTGAACATTTGAATAAAGCAATGTGAGACAGATGTGGCCATGAGCTCCTGTGCACCCAGCACTCAAGATGCTAAACACGAGCTTAATAGTTTAAGGACAGCCTAGGCAACGTAGCAGGCCCCACATCCCCTTTAAAATGCAGTGAAACAATAAATGCCTGCAGTCAGCCTTCCACATGAGTTTTGCTATTTGTGAAAATGTGATGGCTGTATCTGGACTGAACATGCCCAGACTTCTATCGTTGATCTCCACACAATGACCCATGACAGTGGGTTACATGGCACTCATGTTATATTAGGCAGTATAAGCAGTCCAGAGAGTGTTTAAAATACAGGGGATTGTATACCTTCTAGGCCAATATGTCTTCATTTTGTGTTAGGAGCTTTCTAGGGAGTCCTCAAACCAATCCCTACAGATACTGACGGACAGCCATATGCTAACGAGAAGACAGATCTTGTCTTTCCTAGTCAGGAAAGTTAGTTATCCACACTTCCTCCTGCATCCTTTAGCTGTCATCTGTTGAGTTCAAAGAGTTGCTTATAGAAGATGGGGCTTTGAATAAAGGGTGCTGGTAGATTGAGGGAGAGATGAGAAGATGGTCTATATGTGTGCCAGTGTAAGAAAAGTCACTAGCGATGATAAAACTTACCCAAGAGAGGAATAATACTGATCACCAAATTAAAGAAAAGCATGGCCATGTGTGACTTTGCTGCCTTCATTGCAGTTCTGCCTTCCCGATGTCCTTGTCTCCGTTTCAGTTTAGCTACTTCCTCGTTCTGTTTCAGCGGCCTTCCCGGGTTGAGTGTTCCCTGCTTTCTGGCCACCCAGGGACGGGTACCTGCCATGGCTCCTCTGCACTGACGCACAACAGCTGGTCCTCTGTCCCTGACTCCAGCCAGGGCACCGTCGGTTCCGTGCTCTCAACATCTTAGAGCTTTGCAGTCTCTCTAGCTAGCTTGGTTCCCATGCTCTACCTCCCTTGTATCTACTGCTCTTAAACATCTTTCAGACCTAACCTCGCCTCTGTCAGAAGGGCAGACATCCTGTTAGCCACCTCCCCAACCCTGCTGTTTCTCCCTTCCGCCACATAGCCTTGTGATTCTTTATGTGTCTGTGTGTGCATGTTGTGTGTCTGTGCATCCATACGTGCCTCTCCCGAGTGGTGCTCTCTCTTCCTCTCTGTATATGTGGAACAATAATCTTCCCTTCGTACTTCAAAAATGTATACCTGTCCTGTAGAGAGGGTCTCACACCACCTAGTCATTACTTATTTGTGTGTTCTTCTCTAGTCACCAGAGCAGGGAGACAGTTTTTTTCATAGCAAGCCAACGTCATCGATGATTAACAAAGTATTTGTTAAGTTGGTAAATGAGTAAGTAGAAATATGTTGCAAGTGACCTCTTTCCTCATTGAAAAGGGGAGGTTTTGTTCTGGTCTTGTGACTTGGGTGGCAAATCTGAGGGGTGTCTTTCTCAGGGGCACCAGTGAGAACTAACGTGGAGACCTTGACTCTTTTGGGAGAGAAGACAGGTCTAAGTTGTAAGTATTCAAACAGCATGCCAAGATGACCAAAACAAGCAAGAAATGGTTGTCTAAGCACTCTTGATTGTATTCTGTCTCTTCCAAGAGTGAACTCAGGTCTCATTAAGGTTGTTTTTCTTGCAACCTATAATTTTCTGGTTATCTTGATAAATTTAATTCTCAGAAGTTTTCTTTATTTTCTCCTTGTTTTCTTCCGTATTTTTCCTTACCCAATCCATCTTTAAAAGTATCATATTTTGAGAAATTATCTGAGGCAGCTCAGCTCTTAGCTTGCAGTGAGAGACAGAAGGGCATAATCAACCACTTCGGCAGCGTGTTCGGGTCTGTGCATGGTTACATAAGTGTCCTCACGCAAAATGCTTTGGCTTCTTGTAAAGTTAATACTTGCTGCTTCTCATTACTGTAAATAATGTCTCCATCTTCTTGTCAAGAAATGCTTGCAAGGTGACCAGAAATCGGTGAAAACCAAAAGCTGCCATTTCTTCTCTTGGGTTTATTTGCCTAGTGCTCTCTGAATCCTGACCCCACTCCAACTGTGCACACGACTTTTCTTAATAATTTAATAAATTAGGACTTAGCACAGGAGGGGTGTGTCCTGGTGTCACTTCGGAAAGCCAGATAGGGCTGTATTTTGCGGCTGTAACAGAGGCCCTTTCTGGACTCAGAACTGCCCTTGCCTCCTTGCCTTCTCCGGATGGCTGCCCTGATAGATGAACTCTCCTAGGGGAGCCTTATGGATCAGCCCTCTGTCCATTACCATGTAGCAAGATTGTAATTTATAGCCCCAGATGGTGACTTCCCACCTCATCACTCCCGACTTACTTCAGCAAGGATGTTAGCTATTAAATTGCCTCTGTCTTAACAATAATCTGTACTGTTTGCAAACGACATTCTACAAATGTTCCCATTTATCAAAATATTGTTTTAAGTGAAGTTTCATCAGAATGTGAAGAACATTATGCATTATAGAAATAAATAGCCTCTTTGGGGGATTTTTACCGTGGAAATCAAATACTAAGGCACAAATTCTGGTCAGATTCCTGAATTTTCATCGGGGTGTCAGCGCTTCTTGGACGGGTGCTTTCAATGCTGAGGTCCTTGGGGCACGCTCTGCCACTGCTGAGCTACAGGCCTTGCCTTTGGGCTAATTGTTAAAACTTGTGGGCCTATCTCCTACATAAGAACTGAGGTTCTTGCCAGAGAACATAACCTATTATTTTTTAGCCGCTTGGTGTTGTTGAGAGCTCACATATGAAAAATCACAATCAGAGGAGATTTTCTAACGGGCCGTGGCTCATCCCTAATGGATTAACTCAGGCCTTCAAAGAGCTGCTGGCTCCAGATCTCTTACTGTGTGCTGCTTTTCAGGAACTGTGGATGTCACCTGGTCAGGAGGAGGTAACTGGGAAACGTGCACTGTGTTTGAGGGGTATTGCTGTGGCTCTGCCATCTTTCTCATTTGGGGTCTCTCAGAAGAAGCAGAAATTGTTCTTGGATGATTGGGATGTTTTCATCTTACTTGAACAATTGTGTCTTTACTTTGATCGATAGAAAGCCCTGGTCCAAATCTGTGAGTCCTTTTTTCATGTTGCTGTCACACTGGTTTGTTTTATTTATTTATGTTTTGCCTCCTTATTTTTACTTCACTCTTTAAATATTTTGTTTATATTTTTCTTACCTTCTTTATTACACCATGCATATTTTTGTTAGCAGTTTCAAAATCTATTTAAGGTTAAGTCTGTGTATCTTCTCCTAATGTTTATTTCTAATTCAAATCTCTTTCAGAAACCAAGCTTATTTTATTCTGTCTTACAATAAAATCATGATATTATAACATTTAAATATCAGTATTTAGTCGTAGACGCTTTTGAACTCTGAAGATCATAAAGCTGCACAATGTGAAATACAGACTGTATTTATTTGACAGGATGTAGGGCCAGATGATGTCTGGAAGTCTTACTGTGTAATTTAATCCTGGTGCTGTGTTTTTGGCTTCACTAGCCTCTGAGTGTGCATATGTAATTAAGTGCACATGTGTAAAAAGCATGGCCCTGATAGGAAGGAGAGGGAGAGAGATCATTAGCAGAGATTAGATTTGCCTCTCCAGCTGGGCAGTGTGCCTCTGAATTCCAAGGGCTTTCCCCAGTGTGAATTATTAGACTGTCTCAGCTGCTGCTCAGTTCCCCTCTGGCTGAAGTGCATTTACTATGCTGTTAAGCTGTGCCCCGAGAGGCAGAGTGTCCTGAGGTCCCAGATGTATCTTATGCATGCAAAAAGGGTGCAGAACCTATGGTACAGGGTCTGCCCAGATCAAAACTTGATGGCCAAGCGGAAATAAAGAAAAAGCCGAGTGCTAACTTTACATCCATGGGTTTTGGGGAATGGTGAGTACAATGAAATGATTCCTGTCTAGCTAAAACAAACAGGAATTGATCAAAGGAGTTCGGGTCAAATCAGTAGAGACTATCCTGATCTGCTGCTGCCCTGAAATTCTAAAGACTAATGATTGAACCCGACTCTGAATCTAGTATTGTGTCCATCTTCTTGATTGATGAGGTTCTTTGGCAGTGATGGTGCATTGAGAATTATGAAACCATGAACCCTTTTAGGATAGCATGTTATATCATAACAGGACTGTAGTCTTACCTGTTAATTGGTTGAACAGAAATTATAGCTACAATAAATGACCTGTTTTAGTATTCTCATTGGCAATTGAGGCCACATGTATTATGCTACTGTAATCTTAAAAGGCATAGTGGAGTGATGGATTTATTCAATGTAGTCATTTTACAGTGTACATAAATGACAAAGTACCTCGTTGTACACTTTTTGCTTGCCAGTTTATTTTACAGAAGTATGACATCTGCTGTAAACCAATGAAGTGGGAAAGCAAAAAGGGGCATAGTGTCTTCCCCTGTGGCTTACCTGAAAAGACTAGCATATGAGATTATCGACAGACGGTCAGGAGGACACATGCAGTGCACAGATAACACAGACCCTGTAACTAAAGGAAGAGTTTAAATCTTTTCCAAAGTAACCAACTGTTAACAGGCACCGAAGTCGTCGTATCTCAGCCTTGTGTCCCTTCCTCTCCTCTCCTTTCTGAGTACTGATTAGTAGGAGCACAGCGGGAAGACGAAGGAAACCACCACCTGCAGGCTCATCTGCTGCTCATTTCTCAGGACAGTAAAGGCCCACAGTGCCCACATGCCCCCGTCACCCTGCACCGCCATCAGCAGCAACCACTGCCACACTCGCTCTAGGTAAATAGTAGCTTAAAGGATGCATCCATTTAAGACTGAATAAATAGATAAGTTGAGAACTTAACATTTACTGTATTAGTGAAAGCCTTTATATGCAGAGGATAAATATGAAACACAAACTATGAGGAAGACACTGAGTCTCTCTACCAATAAGACTGACACGGCAGGAACAGGAGGACATGGAGTCTCTCTGCTGCTAAGGCTGACATTGCAGGAACAGGAGGACACGGATTCTCTCTGCCACTAAGGCTGCAGGAATGGGAAGATACAGAGTCTCTCTGCCACTAAGACCGGAAGTAAGTTCTCGACGAGGCAGGAGCACAGCACAGAGTGGACATGCATTCAGGGCTTATGCTTGAACCTGAGTTCCTTTACATTGTCAGGCTGTGGAAATGGAATAAACTACCGTTAAAGGTTAGGGCTGACAGTCAGGCCAGCTTGACTGTAGTATAAACCGCACAGTTGAACCGGGCCCCATGTTTCTTGCTTTAATATCCTATTGTCCCCTTCTTGAAATCCTTGAGAAGTTTTTAGACAGGAGATTCTTTTTTTCTTTCAGATAATTAAAAAAAAAAAATTAAGCCAGGCTTGGTGACACATGCCTTTAAATACCAGCACTGAGGAGGCAGAAGCAGGGAGACAGCTGAGTTTGAGGACAGCCTGGACTACAGAACAAGTTCCAGGACAGCCATGGATACACAGAAAAGCCCTGTCTCACAAAAATCACATCATCCTTCCTTCCCACTCCTCCCTCTTTATTTTAAAAAATGAGAATTGCCATTTATTCCTTAAGTTGCCAAAAAACATCACCAAAGATGTCTTTCCATTTTCTAATGTCTTCCCTATCTCTTTCTTCAGAGGATTAAAGTTTTCTTGTAGAGATCCTCCACTTCCTTGGTTAGGTTTATTCCTGGATATTGTATTTTCTTTGAGGCTATTATGAATGAGACTCAGTTTTTGTTGTTCGTATATAGAGAAGCTATTGATTTCGGCAAACTGATTCTGCCACGTTGCTTCATTTGATTATCATTTCTAGAAGTTTTCTGATAGAACGCTTGAGATCTCTCATACGTAGTATCAAGACATCTTCTTTTTAACTTCATTCTCTTGTCTTATTGCTCCAGCTAGTACCTTGAGGACAGCATTGAACAGGAGTGGGCCCTGGCTGTGGTGGCGCACGCCTTTAATCCCAGCACTCGGGAGGCAGAGGCAGGCGGATCTCTGTGAGTTTGAGGCCAGCCTGGTCTACAAGAGCTAGTTCCAGGACAGGCTCCAAAACCACAAAGAGAAACCCTGTCTCAGAAACAAAACAAAACAAGACAAACAAACAAACAAAAGGGAAGGAAGGGAAGGAAGGAGTAGGGACCATGAACATCCCTGTCTTGTTTCTGACTTCAAAAAAAACCTTTTATCCTTTTTTCTCTTTTTTTTATTGATTTTTATTGAGCTCTACATTTTTCTCTGCTCCCCTCCCTGCCTCTCCCCTTCCCCCTTCAACCCTCCTCCAAGGTCCCCATGCTCCCAATTTATTCAGGAGATCTTGTTCAAGCTTTTATCCTTATAGGCTAAAGTTGGCCGTGGGTTTTTCATCTATCTCTATTATGTTGAGGTATATTCCCACTAGTTCTACTGTCTCTAGGACTTTTATCATGAAGGCATATTGGATTTTGTCAAAGGGTTTTTCTGTATCTATTGAGATGATAATATGAAGTTTTTTAACCTTTAAGTCGATTTATATGCTATAGGGTATATTACATTTATTGACTTGAGTTTGTTGAATCACCCCTGTATCTCAGAAAAGCCAGTTTTGTCATGGTGGAGAATCTCTTTGATGTATGTCTGTATTCTGTTCACAGGTATGTTGCTGAGTCTGTGTTCATCAGGTATATTGGTCTGTACTTTTCATTTTCTGTCACATCTTTACCTGGTTTTCGTGTTAGAGTGATACTGGCTTCATAGAAGGAGTTTGAGAGTGCTCTCTTGTTTTTGTTTTTTTTGTTTTGTTTTTGTTTTTGAATAGTTTAAGAAGGATTGTCTGTTGATCTTCTTTGAAAGCCTTGTGGAATTCTGCTGTGAATCCATCTGCCCTAGAGGGTTTTTTGTTTGTTTGTGTTTTAGATGGAAGGCTTTTTGGTTTTTTGAGACAGAGCTTCTTTGTGTAGTCTTGACTGTCCAGTAATTAGCTCTGTAAACTAGGTTGACCTCCAACTAATTGAGAAGCTCCTGTCTCTGACTCCCCCGAGTGCTCCACCATCACCAGTTGGATGGAAGGCTTTTTATTGCTATTTAAATTTACTCATTTGTTACATGTCTGTTTTAGGTTGTTGACTTCTTTTTGGTTTAGTTTTGGTGATTTGACTGAATCTAGAAATTCATCCATTTATTTTAGGTTTTCCCACTTAATGGAGTATAGGTTTTGAATGTGTGCCCTTATAACATTCTAGATTTCTTTGGTGTCTGTTGTAATTTCTGATTCTGTTCATTGGGGTACTCTCTTTCTTTCTTTTGTTAGTTAAGCCAAGGACCTATCAATGCAGTTTATCTTCTTAAATAACCAACCCCTGCCAGGCAGTGGTGGTGCACGCCTTTAATCCCAACTCTTGGGAGGCAGAAGCAGGTAGACCTCTGTGAGTATGAGACCAGCCTGGTCTACAGAGTTGTTGCATGAGGAGGAGAGGGCTGTGTCCCTCCGCCCAGCTCCCAGCACCGGCTAGCTTATGCCCGAAATAATTACACAGAAACTGTATTCATTGAAATACTGCCTGGCCCATTAGTTCTAGCCTCTTCTTGGCCAACTCTTACATCTTGATTCAGCCCATTTCTAATAATCTGTATTTACCATGAGGATGTGGCTTACCGGCATGAGTCTAACCAGTGTCCATCTTGGGCTGCCACACTTCCCTTCCTCCTGGCATTCCATCCTGTCTATTCCGCCTACCTGATTTCTGCCCTATCAAAAGGGCAAGGCAGTTTTCTTTATTCAACCAATGAAAGCAGTACAAATGAAGAAGTGCTTCCTACACCACAGAGTGAGTTCCAGGACAGGCTCCAAAGCTACACAGAGAAACCCTGTCTCAAAAAACCAAAATGAATAAATAAATACCAGCGCTTAGATTTGTTGATTGATTGTATTGTTTTATTTCTATTTCATTAATTTCTTTTCTGACTTTTATTATTTCTTGCCATCAACTGGGTTTGGATTTGGTTTGTTCTTGTGTTTCCAAATGTTTGAGTTGTATCATTCAGTCATGTATTTTTGCTTGCTTCCTCTCTCTCTCTCTCTCATGTGGGCACTTAGAGCTATTAATTTAATATGGCTTTCTGTGTGTCCCAGAGGTTTTGTTTTGTTGTGTTATGTTTTCATTTTCATATTTTATTTCTTTCTTGATTTCTTTTTTGACCCATTCATCATCCAGCAATGAGTTATTTAATCTCCATGAGTTTGTGCATAGTTTGTCCAGAAGACCTCTTTGCTGTAGAAAGTGGGGTGTTGGAATTATTTATTATTAGTGGGTTGATACAGTCTGTCTCTTTAAGTTCAGTAGTGCATTTTTTATGAAATAAGGTACACTAGAGTTTGGTGCATATCTGTTTAGGATAGTAAAGTCTTCTTGGTCAACTGTCCCTTGGATTAGAGTGCAGTGTCCCTTTTTATCTCTTTGGAGTAGTTTTAGTTTGAAGTCTGTTTTGTTAGATACTAGTATAGGAATACCTGCTTGCTTCTTGTCCCATTGGATTGGAGTATTTTTGCTCAACCTTTTACTCCAAGGTAGTGCCTATCTTTAAAGCTATATGTATTTCTTTTTTTTTTTTTTTTGAGACAGGGTTTCTCTGTAGCTTTGGAGCCTGTCCTGGAACTAGCTCTTGTAGACCAGGCTGTCCTCGAACTCACAGAGATCTGCCTGCCTCTGCCTCCCAAGTGCTGGGATTAAAGGCGTGCACCACCACCGCTGGTGTGCTAATATGTATTTCTTATAGATGACAGGTGGATTTTGTTTCTTGGTCCATTCAGTCAGCTAGTGTCTTTTGACTGGAGAATTGAGGCCATTGATATATAAAGTTATTACTGAAAGATATGAGTTAACTGTGGTCATTGTGTTATTGATTTTGTTGTTGTTGTTGTTTGTGTTCTCAGTGGTGCTTGGTATTTTAACAATTACTGCTTCATATTCTTTTAGTCTCTTGGCTACGTTTATTCTTCTCATGAGCCTGAAATATGCTTCCTGCATTTTGTACAGGCTTAGTTTGTTGCCTTTAAAAAGGTTTAGACTATTTGTATCCTAGCTAGTTTTTCTTTTCCTCACTAAGGCAGATAGTTTTGCTGGGGACAGTGGTCTGGGTTGACAGTCATGGGCTTTTAGACCTTAGAATGCATTGCTTCAGTCTCTTCTGGCTTTCAAATGTGCATTGAGAAATCACCAGTTATTCTGATGGTTTTTCTTTATATATGATTTGTGGCTTTTCCCTTGCAGCCTTCACTACCCTTTCTTTGTTTTGTATATTAGTGTTTTAAATATGATATGCCATGGGAATTTCCTTTTCTGGTCTTGTCCATTTTGTGTTCTGTGTGATTCTTATATCTGTGAGGTGTGTCTCTCCTTAGATTTGAAAAGTTTTCTTCAGGATCTTGTTGCCAATCTGGTCTATGCCATTGACTTTGGTTAACTGCCCTCATCTATGCATATAATTAGAAATTTTGGTCTCTTTATGGTGTACCACATTTGCTGTATGTTCCTCTCTTGTATTTTAAAAGCATTTTTATATTCTTTGCTTATTTGGTCTAGACCCTCTACTTAACCTTTGTACTCTGATTTTCTCTCTTCTGATTGATTTATTTTCCTTGTAAGGTTTTCCTTTGCAATTTCTAGTTGACTTATTGGGCTTTTCAATCTCTCTCTTCATTGAGTCCTTGTCAATATTTCTATCTCACTGTTGAATTCCATTCTCAATCTCAGATTGTCTTCACTTCTATCAGGTGTATGTTTGTGTGTTCTCGGGCATCACTCGGGTATTTATTCTCTTAGGTTCACCGAGCTGTTCCATTGTGCCATCTTTAAACTCTTGCAATTCTTTCATGAACTTTATGGTTATTTTTTTAAGTTCTGTGTCCCAAGATTCATCTAGGCAATTCTCATTGACAAACATTTCTATAGGACTGGTGTGCTTGGGAGAGATACTGTCTTAATCTTTCTTTATGTTTGTATGTTTCAGATGAGTTCTGGGCATGTGGACTTTTGTGAGTTTTGTGTCTGATGGGCAGGTTGGGGCAGGAGAGAGGGTTTTCAGGTGAGCTTGAGCCTTGAGGTTTGCTGTGGCTTCTGTGGAATAAGGTCAGGTGGACACAGGGGACGGGACGGATACGCAGGACGTGTGCTATGGCTTCTGTGGAATAAGGTCAGGTGGACACAGGGGACGGGACGGATACGCAGGATGTGAGTACTGGTCCAAGCCTGGAATTGGGGGTAGGTCTGGTGGCTATGGAAGTACTTGGAGAGGAGGATCAGGTGGACTTACCTAGGTAGGTCTGGAGGAGAACGTGCAGGATCTGGCTTGTTGCAGAGGTAGGGAATCTTCATTTTCATATTGTACTTAGCTCTACAAATTTTAGCTGTTCTGTTGACGGTTTATAAAATTGTCACAGCTCTTCAGTGGTGTCCTCACCAACAGTGCATCTTCTTGTACCATGCCTCCTTCTGCTCAAAGGCTACCATGCTGCTGCTACATCCTGAAAAGTGGCTTTGCAGAATGTGTCATTGCCAATGAATGACGCAAGCCCCTCCAGTACTGCCTTGCTGATAGGATACATATTCTATATGCATTACTTACTGTAATGACAGGAACTTAGAAACTTCATATTTTGGTCATTCCAGTTGCTGTGGTTTTGAAGGAAAGCTTTCTGATCGTTGCATATATAATGAGTAATCTGAGGCCGATCCTTTTGATGGGGGGAAAAGGAACACGGAGCCCCAGTATTGAAAGCCTTCCACACTGTTGTGCCACCCTGTAGTTACTGCTTTTCATGTTCCTTACGGACACTGTCTTCAATCATTGGCATTCTTAGAGAATGAAGGACCTCGCGACATAAGACCTGATACCCTGAATCTGTCAGGGAATTGGCACAGGAAAAGGCTCTGAACAGGACCCCAATAGCACAGGCACTGAGACCGCCCTCCTCTCTCTCCTTTTCTGTCTAACACAGGCTCTACTGTTTTTGCCCAGACTGATATCAAACTCCTGGGTTTAAAGCATTGTCTGCCTGATCCTCTTGAACAGAGCTGGAAACTGTAGGCAGGCACTACCATGCCTGGATTGTTTTCCCTTTTTAAATTTTGTTTTGCATTCTTGTTTTGTTTATTTGTTTGTTTTTGTTTTATCCAGACAGGGTTTCTCTGTGTAGCCCTGGCTGGCCTAGAACTCACGCTATAGACCAAGCTCATGTCAAACTCAGAGCTCTGCTCATCTCAGCTTTTCAAGTGCTGAGATCAGAGGCATCACCGCAACCACTTCCTTTTCCTATTTTCAATTTTGACTCTCAATTCTTTTTAATCTAGTGGGGTTGGATGGATTCCCTTTTATAATGCCCATTCTCATTAATAAACCTATTTATTTTGTTACATGGGGAAAAAAAGGTGGATGTTAGGAATCTGGGATGTGGTGAGGTCATCCCAGAAGACAGTAAGATAAAGTTAAAAGATTAATATTAAAAATGCCTGAGCCGGGTGGTGGTGGCGCATGCCTTTAATCCCAGCACTCGGGAAGCAGAGGCAGGCAGGTCTCTGTGAGTTCGAGGCCAGCCTGGTCTACAAGAGCTAGTTCCAGGACAGGCTCCAAAGCTTCAGAGAAACCTTGTCTCAAAAAAACCAAAAAAAAAAAAAGAAAATTATGAAAGACTATTAGAAATCCTCATGGTTATAGAGACTCTCTTCTCTGTTTGTTTTGGAAGTAAAAGGCTTCCTGTGCTGGTGATGTGTAGAACCTATGGGAATCAGTGATTCTTATTGAGCCATTTGGCTACCACCAGACCACAGTCCTTAACCTTCACCTCATTCTGGGAATCTCTGAAGATATCTTTCATATTCTCTTGTTATTTTTGTTGGTCATAGTGTTTTGTTTGTTTGTTTGTTTGTTTGTTTGTTTGTGGCAGGGTCTGTCTCACAGTGACCAAGAACTGACTTTGTAGTCCAGGCTGGTCTGGAACTTATAGCAATCCTCCTGCCCTAGCTTCTGGAATGTTGGGATGATAGGCCTAGCTGACTTCCAGATTCTTAAGATATATAGCCTTGACTGTGCTAAACTCTCACCAATTTTATCCTCTAAATGTATGATTACTAATTTTCATTTAGAAATAGCCAGAGGCACTACTGTCTCAAAGGGTATTAAATGATCCCACATACAAAATTAATGATAATGTGTTCATAAGTAAGCAAGTTATAAGTGTAAAACATGATTGCATTCTAACAACGTCTGCCAGGTCCACTGGAATGGACTTGGACTTGTGAAGGGCATCTTAGGAAAGTTTATGAGGAACATCCTGTCCCTGTGAGCCGAGGCTGCTGCTGCTGCACCCCACAGTCTGAGGCCAGGATGGGCCAGGGGCAAGTGTTGCCCTTGCACTGCAGTCTGCAGACCTTTGCATTTTATCTTTTTGAAGAGTTCGTGTTAGTGGAATCATTTAGTATTATATGGTTTTGAACGTTTTTCTGTTTTCTCTTAAAATCATTTGGGATTCTACCATGTTATCTTATATCTTTATAAGGTCATGCTTCAGGTGTAACAACAGAGAACCCATCTAAGGATTTCCGTTTTCTTTCTTTCTCTCTCACTGTCTGTCTGTCTGTCTCCCTCTCTCTCTCTCTCTCTTTTGCACAGTTTACTGACATGTTGGCAATCGCCAGGACTCTACCAATAACGTGGAAAATGTAGTAGGAGATCATTCATTCATTTCCTGGCCACCCAGACCCAAATAATCACACAGAAACTGTATTAATTGCAGCACTGTTTGGCCAATGACTCTAACGTATTCCTAGCTAGCTCTTACCTCTTAACTTAGTCCATTTCTATCAATCTGTGTATCACCACAAGGTTGTGGCCCACCAGTAAGTTTCCTAAAATTCCAGTGTTTCCTTCTCCTTCAGCAGCTACATGGAGTCTCTTTAACTCTATCTACTTTCTCTCTATATCTCTGTTTAGATTTCCTGCCTGGTTTTACTTACTAAGTCATTGGCTAAAACAGCTTCTTTAATAACCAATGGTAATGAAACATATTCATAGCATACAGAGGGAAATCTCACATTATTTCCCCTTTTCTGTCTAATAAAAAGGAAGGTTTTTAACTCTGACATAGTAAAATTACATCTAACAAAACAGGTATCAAGCAAGAATTACACTTGCAATATTTATATCTACTTTATCTCTTATCAAAACTAAGGAAAACTGTAATTATAACTATCTATTCTTCAACTCCATCCAAGACCCCAGAAGGATATAATATCACCTAAGTAAAGTAAACAGGAAGTGCATTGTAAGCAACTTCCAAAACTCTAGGATTGATAGAGACATCTTGCTGCCTGGACAGTCACCCAAAGTTCTTCTGTAATGTTGGAGCATCCATCTTCAGCCTGTAGGCCCATGATGTCTGGCACACTTTTCCATGAAGCAGGAAATTTGAAGATGTTTTGCCTTGTAATGACAAAGTTTATCAGATGCTTTCTTCTATATTCTGCAAAATGTCTGGCATTTCTTTCATGAAGCAGGAACCCTAAAGGACTGTCGCACACCTTTAATCCCAGCACTCAGAAAGCAGAGGCAGGTGGCTCTCTGTGAGTTCAAGGCCAGCCCGGTCTACAGAGTGAGTTCTAGAACAGCCAGGACTACACAAAATCCCTGTCTTGAAAATAAAAATATATTCCACTTGAAGATCATGCTATATATATTTTTAATTTAAATTATATATTATGATCATGTTCTTTCCTTTTATTTTAAGAATGAGTAGACACAGGCCAGAAAAGTGTAGATAAAGCACTTGCTGTATAAAACTGAAGACCTGAGTTCAATCCCTGGGTTCCCACCTCTGCCCCAGTTGTCCTCTGATCTCTACACACACATGCACACACAATAATATTTATTTTAATGCTTAGACCCATATACATGAACTTGCAATCTGTTATTTAGAATGCAACTTTTAAAATGAAGAGAAAGAACTACTAAAACCAGGATAAATATCATAAAGTTTATGTACAAGAAAAAACCCTCTGCACCTTTGCATTTGTTCACCGACCACAATGGCATACTCCTATAATTCCCAGCTGCTCACAGGGTTTAAGTCAAAAGGATTCCTGGAGACCAGGAGTTCAAGGTCAGCCTAAGCAACACAATGAAAAATTATCTCAAAACACAAAGCTCATGATTGACTTTTTAAACTTTCCATGTAACATTTTTTATTAATTCCTTGAAAATTTTATACAGTGTATTTTGATCATATTCACTCCCACTCCTCTCTTAACTTCCTCTCAGACCCCCACCTCCTTGTTCCCCAGCTTCCTGTCCTCTTTTTTATTTTCCTTTTTAGAAACCAGCAAAGGAGCTGGGGAAATATTCAGCAGTAAAGAGCATTGGCTGCTCCAGCAGTGGTTCCCAGCACCACATGGGACCCCCATCACACATACACACAAGCAGCAGTTCCCAGCACTTTTATGGGACACACACACACACACACACACACAAAAGCAGCAGTTCCCAGCACCCTCATGGGACCCCCCCACACACACATAAAAGCAGCAGTTCCCAGCACCCTCATGGGCCCACACACACACACAAGGCTCAGGGTCCACTCCAGAAGCAGTTGTTTACCTCCATAGCGTCATTAACTCTTAAAAAAATCATTGTTCCTTTGTACATACCTAACTACTCTTATTTTATACACAGTTCTGACAGGCTCGTTGTCTGTTTTCTAAATTCATGGCACATGCATGCACGCAAGTGCACGCGCATACTCAGGCAAATTTGGTGGACATACTAACTGCCCAAGCAGCTTTTCTAAGCACTATGAGATTCGATGGCTACTCACCAACCAAGATCAGACACTGAGAAAGAAGAAAGTCAAGTTGACCAAACACAAACAGCAATAAAGCAGTTGCTAATATCTTCTACTTTGTTACTATTCTCTACTTTGGAAAGAGATTTAGAAATGGTACTTGATATAGTTGCTGTGGGTGATAGGATTGTTGAATTATGTCTTTTGAAAATTATCTAATGGGGGCTGTAGAGGTGGCACAGTGCTTAGGAGTGCTTTCTGGTCTTCCAGAGGACCCCAGTTCAGTTTCCAGCACCAGCTCACAACCAGCTATAACTCCAGGTGGCATGTAAGGGCACCCAGCATGCATGGGAAATGTCTACACATATATACACAGAAATAAAAATAAATCTTTTTCAATGTTCATATGAGTGCTAAAGAGATGGCTCAGGCACTAAAGTACTTGCCGCACAAGCGTGTGGACCTGATTTTGGACCCCCGCATCCACATAAAATACTGAGCAGCACACACCTGTAATCCCAGTGACAAGGAGGGCGACTGAGAATTACACCAGACATTGACTTCTGGCCTCCCCTTGCATGTAAACATATGTGTACAAATGTGTATGCACAGGAATGCATACACAAAAAGTTTGTATGCACACATTTATTAAACATGCTCTTGCCGTGAGTTCAAGTTATAATTCCAGAGGAAGTTGCTGGTTGCTGACTATGCCTCTAAATTCTACCCTCTGTAAAACTAGTCTTTGTGTTGAAAGGCTACATCATCTTTTCATCACAGATAGACTGTTGTTCTACATCTGTTCTTTCCACCAGCTACCATGCATACTTATTTTCTGTACCTAAGAGCAAGTAATATTCCTTGATGCCCTTCCTTGTTGCCATTATTTTGGGTGGCTGGAGATGACCAAGGACTCTTTAATAATGTACAGTCTCAGCTATGTTGGGAATAGAAATGGAAGCGCCCCCAATGAATAAAGCATAGGGTGTGTTAAATAATAGATACGGATGACTCCCTAGTACCAAGTCTAATTCACATTCTAAAACAAAAAAAAATATTGATCATTGGCAGTTTCAAATTTCTCTTCTTGGTAAAGCTCAAGATGTTCTGGCGTGTTTTCCCAAGTGTCGTCTGTATTGAATTGGTGCTTAAAAGGCTAAAACACAGGACTGCCTTTGTGAGCAAAAGAGTGTTGTGAAGGAGACCGCTAAGTCTAAATGCAACAGTCTCGCGCACTGAGTTGGCCTTACTAACACTCTGTTAACCGTCAACGGTAAATTGGCACCTAAACTTGCTGCCGGAGTCTGCCCAGATCTATCGTCTACAGTAAGGCTTCCTCTGAGAAGCGATTGTTAATCCAGTGAAGACTTCTCCGCTTCGCTTCCCTCATCATCCCTCCGCCAGCGTTGTGCCTGTCAGCCACAATAAGGAGTGCTTTCTGGTCTTCCAGAGGACCATTGAAATATTACAGTCCTGTAATAAGGAGCTTCAAGGAATGGTGGTGGCAGGAATCCAGTTCTACTTCCCAAATTCTCCTCAAACAGAGTGGGGTGTGGTGGCACAGTCTTAGTCTTAGCACTTGGAAAGCTGAGGCAGGAGGATTGCGTGTTTGAGCCAGCCTGGGCTACATAACAAGATGACAGCATGTGTGTGGATAAAGGTGTGCTCTTGGTTTCTGGCTGCAGAATTGGGGTAGCCTGTGCTCAGCTCCTGTGTTTAGCAGCTAGCCAAAAGAGGGTCATTGACATAGTGCACACTCCACTTTTCTCATCAAGTATTGTTAGGAATAACAAGAGTACTTGGCCCGAAGGGTCTCCTGAGGACTGGAGTAACCAGGGAAGATGTGTAAAGCCGTCAGAGGTGTGGACCTTAGTTAGTGTTAGCTTCTGTTATTAATTTTTTCTTTTTCTTTATTGTGGTGCTGGAGACTGAACCCAGAGATTTGTACAAGCACTGTATCACTGAGCTACATCCCCACACTAGTTGCTATTAATACATTATTAACATGTAATACACAGATAATACGTTTCTTATATTCCCATGTGTTTCTCTCCATGAGGTGAAACATCCCATTATATCTGGGCCTGTATTTGCTGCTGAGCTAAATAGCGAGGAGGGCCAGGGGAATCAAGGTACAGAGATAATAAGACTTGAATCTACACTTTGTGAATTTGCACATTTATTAGAATTAATGGTTTCTCCTGCAAAAGAAAAGTCATGGCAAGTCTGTCAACAGTCTATAATTTCAGCATTTCCAATTAACAGAAGCCAGCGAGCTAGCAAAGGTGGCAGAAGGACCTTTGACAGCATCCTGCAGGCCAAGTGTGTTGGGGACTGCCCACTGCCAGTGCAGACCCATCGCTGGCTCTGCTGGCTCTGTGACTGTGTGTCCCATGGGGCCCTGTACATTAGTGTGCTCTCTGGCATTAGCACCGCCCGGCACAATGCAAGTGCACAGTGGCCTGCATTCACCTTCCTGCCTCTGTCAGGCTGCGCTGCCCCACTGAGCAGTCAGAATGCCTGGCAGTGGCTTGGTGAGAGAAGAGTGCTAGTGTAATTTCCCTCCTTTATCACTTGCTCGGAGTCATGCTGCTCTTAATAGTAGTGCCAGACAGTGCTTTATAAAATATTTTTGAGATTATAATAGAATTATACAATTTCCCCCTTCCATTTCCTCCTTTCAGGTTCTCCCATGCATCCTGCCCCTCGCTCTCTTTCAAGTTTATGGCCTCCTTTTCCTTCCTTGCTGTCACACACAAACATACACACTCGCACACATATACACACACACTCACACATGTATACACCCATTCCTAAATTCATAAACACAACCTGCTAAGTCTGTATAATGATACTTGTGTGAGTATTTTCAGAGCTGAGCATTTGGTATTGGATAACCAACTGGTGTGCTCTTCTCCGAGGAAGACTGTTTCTCCCCATCTCAGAACTGCTTAGTTGCATAGAGCTCTTTTTTGAGGGTTTAGACTCTTGGGCTTTTGCCCTTCCGTGTTAGCTTGTCTAGTGGTGTGGCCCTTGTTCAGGCCACGTTTAGGCAGCGTCTTAGGGTTTCCACTGCTGTGAAGAGACGCCATGACCACGGCAACTCTTATAAAGGAAGACATTTAACTGGGTGGCTTACAGTTCAGAGGTTTAGTCCATTATCATCATGTCGGGACATGATGGCATGCAGGCAGACGTGGTGCTGGAGAAGAAGCTGAGAGTGGAGAAGGAGCTGCATCTTTATCCCACAAGCAACAGGAAGTGATCTGACTGTCATACTGAGTAAAGCCTGAGCAAAGGAGACCTCAAAGCCCACCCCCACAGTGACACACTTCCTCCAACAAGGCCACGCCTCCTAATAGTGTCACTCCCTGAGAGTTTATGGGGACCAAGTACATTCAAACGACCACAGGTAGTAATGTTGAAACTTTATGAGTGTAGCTTCTGACTTCCCTAGGAGACACAATCTCACAGCAAAATCCTTGTTGACCCCTGAGCCTTACAGCAGGAGTTGCGTTGTAGGGGTGTCAGTTGGAACAGGCCTCTACAATTCTACATTTTGATTGGTTGTGGGTTTTTTTTTTAAATGGTCTCCATCTTTTGCAAAGAGACCTTTTCTTGATGAGAGATGATGACTACACTTATCCAGTTAGACCCTGGGAAAGGATGCCCAGACAGTTGTTGCTAAGCAGCACATTATCTACCACCTCCCTAGAGCCAGCACCTGACTTCAGAGCCATGACCAGCATTGGGGTAAATGGTATTTTCTCCATACATCCACTAAGGCAGAAGAGGACATTTCCTAGTGGATGCCCACATCTATAGAGTCAGTGACTGACACCAGTTTCCGTTTTCTCTGCAAACCAAAGGGTCCAGAGATGCCTTGGCAGCGTGGACTCAGCTCTGCAGCTTACGTTTCCAGCTTTGGCCAGTGCGTCTTTTGGCAGTGGATTGCTGTAGGGCTCTCCGGAAACGTAAATGACAGTGCCTGCTATGGCTACTCATTTATCATATAGACAGTGGTAATTTGAATTCAGAAAAGTGATTGTGTAGAGCCCCAAAAGCTACCTTCACTAGTACATTTGAGAATAGATCAGTCTGACTAGACTGCGGTTCCTTCTTTACAAACATACTTAGTCTGCAGAGAAGAAATGTGTGACATAGTATATATTGACAACACAGAAACTGGTAAGTGTTTTTATTCTCATCATCAGATCACATGTCTGTGCTAACCCTGCTCTGCCCCACTAAGAGAGTTATTAATCTTTCAGCATTTATAATTCTTCAAATCATATCCTTTTTCAAACTAAATAAGGCATAGAGACTCCAGGGATGGTCAGCGTGGTCCCAGGTCCAGGGTCCATGAACCGTGATGCTGAATCCTACAGTAGCTCAGCACTTGTTTCTGGGAGTCTGATCTGCGGAACTGCTTGGGAACAAATGGTCTTTTCACTTTAAAATGCAAACATCGTTCTCTGTGACTGCCTCAAGGTTCTTTTCTCCAGGGACTTAAAGACAAATTTGTTTTCAAATTCATATTCTTGGGCTGGAAGATGGCTCAGCGCGCAAAGGCTCTTGCTGCCATACAACCTGAACGCAATGCCCAGGACTCACATGATAGGGAAAAGATTGAGCTCCAGCAAACTTCCTCTGACCTCCACACAGTCCCTGTGACCTAGAGGTGTGGGCGTGGGCACACACAATGAATGAAATGCGATTTTAGGAAACCCATGGTCTCATTTGAGCTCATTCTTAATTATATAGGTAATAGTAAGTAATGTAATTCTGGGCATGGTGGCTGCAATCCCAGTATGTAGTAGGCAAAGACAGAGCATTCTAAATTTGAGGCCGTTCTTGCGCACGCACACACACACTCACATGAACACAGGCATACACACATATGCACGCTTCCTTATTTTAGAATTCAGCATTTATGAATTAAAGTATAAATAACAATTTATTGATTCTGCACCAAGTGCAGGCCAGGCATGCTGTGTTGCCTGCTTTAACCCTCATTAAAGCCTTACACAGAAGCACAGGAACCCAGACAAGTGAGTGGCCCAGAAAGCTTGAGCCCAGAACTCACGTGTTCCGTCACGATGCTAAATATATCTAATTGTCTTTTCTCGTGGGCAGTGTTTTCCTAGAGATATTTTCTTAAATTAATAAAATAATCTAATTTAAAACATATCAAAGATAAAACTATGGAAATTATTTTTTATCCTCTCAAATATCAGAATGACTAGATGTTCATATTCTCTCAAATAGCATAGCTGCTTTAAACTTGCTTGCATTTTGTGATTTATTAAAACTTAGAGTATAAAAATAGCCGCCGTAGTTAAAGACAAAGGAAGTTAAATATGAAGAGAAGTTAGAAGTATCTGGGTTTCCTCTCCCTGTGTCTCTCCTCTGGCCTCTGAGCCGCTGGCTCTCTGTCTCCCTGGTCAGTTCAGGCGCATTTCATAAGCCCGCCTCGCTACTCCTCTCCAGCAATGGATTGATCTTGGCTTTTTTTCTTCATAGTTTTTTCATTTTTAAAAGAAAATCTTACTGGTGTTCCCTGGTTCTTCCTTTATTCCCCTTGATTTTATATGTCTGTTGAGTATGTATCTTTTTATTTTGGTTAGCCAAGCATAGTGGTTTATTTCTGAAGCTCAGCATCCCAAAGACTGAGGCCAGAGGACTGTGAATTCTAGGCCAGCCTGAGCTGCGAGAAGACCTGCCTAAACAAACACAAACACTCCAGCCAGCTCATCAGACAACAAAAACTCCACCCAAGCATGCCAAAAAAAGAAAACGATGGTGAATAAATATGAATCCAGGTCTCTCTTCCTCCTGGCCTTCTGTCTTACACTATTATGATTCTGATATCAGTATGAAATGCACAGAGCTGGGTATGGTAGTTTATGCTTTTAATCCCGCACTGGGGAGGCCAATGCAGGGGTCTTTCTGTGAGTGAGAGCCCAGCCTGATCTCTGTGGTGAGTTCTAGGACAACCAGAGCTACATAGTGAGACCCTGTCTAAAGAAGAAAAGGAGGGGGAATAAGTAAATAAATAAATAAATAAATAAATAAATAAATAAATAAATAAATAAATAAATAAGACAATGCCAGGAGATTGGTTGGAAAGAGCTCATCACTCATCAATAGCTCTCAAAAATAATGTTTAGTTTAAATTTCTGTTCAATTTTGATCATACTTGTTTACATTTATGTCCAATTTTGAAGTCTTTATTTGTGGGGCTAAATTTTCTAAAACTTTGATTTATTCCTACTCACTAAATAAAAGTAAAATTCTGAGCTTAATTAATAATATTATCCTCTGTTAGCAACATGGGAAAAATTGTGTGACCTAAGGCGTCCATTTGACCACCTTGCCTCTTTCTTCTGTCTCTCTCTCCTTGCCTCCTGGGATGTTGGCACACAGCCAAGGTAATTTCCAGAAACTGGCAGCTGCCTGCCAAGTGTGCAGCTGCGCTGTCTAACCCTGGCCTACTCATTTTGTGTACAAACCCCTTCTTCCTTTTGAGGCCACAAATTTCACAGGGCGGAAGTATGTCCCAAGGCAGGGAAGGGCACCGCGTGTGCTCCTGCAGACAGAGCCTGAAGGCAGCCTCAGCTCACAGCCCCTCCGCGCCGTGTCCAGGTGAAAAGCCCTTTGCCTCTCTGCCATTCCACATCTTTTCCATTTGCCTGTCAATGTGTTAAAAATCTTGCCTCATCCCCTTTCCTGTTAATAAGTAATAGTGTTGATTTTTCGCGAATAAAAACAACAAAGCAGTCGGTTCCCAAGAAAGTGCCTGAACCAATCTTGGACAGGGAGAGGGACACTGAGTCCCCACTAAAAGAGCAAATGACAGGACAGCGAGAGAGAGAGAGGGCTGAGTCTTCCCGTCGACTTCTGCTTGCCAGCTCTTCCCTGTGCAGCGGCAGTGGGTGGGTGGACACGCAAACAGGTAGAATTTAGATATTTTTATCTTCCTACACTCTTCTGAAATATAGCTCTGATCGCATTTGAATATAGTCATGGTGATGGTTTTTCTTCCCCTTTGTTTGCGACTGTCAATTTCCCTGCCTTTGTGGCTTCATGTTGGCGCTGGCATTCTCTAGAAGCACAAGGGACACCTGTTAGACTGGTGCACACTGTGAGGCTGGCTTCGGGTCTGCCCACTGCCAGAGAGTGCTGAGCCTCGCGAAGCAGCCTGTGCTGCCATGGAGAGGTGCAGGCTCACCCCTGTGGTGGTCCTGCGCCTCCTCAGCACACCTTCGGTCCAATTGGAGTAGATTCTGAGTGACTGTTTCCTTTGGCAACTGTTCTGGTGGTATTGTGGCTATTTATTTCTCTGTCTAACAACCAGCCAGGCTAATTGAAGGAACCAGGAGGAAAAGGGAAGGCTCATCCCAGCCTTGCCTCTGGTGAGCAGGCGAGATTTGATTTGCATCCAGAACAGATGGGGTGACCTTCAATCCCTGAATGTCCAGCTAGATTCCTCCAAGTCCTGTGTTGGAAGGGTATGGAGTATTCGGGAGTAGAGTCTAACACTCATGTTCTGGCAATCAAGGGTAATGGCAAAAGCCTACGGAGTTTGGGAGTCTCTTGGACTCCTCTGACCAATGACCAAAGGGAGGACTTTCATGGCTGACACTGGGGATTTTATTAGCCTATGGCTCTTAGGGGCTCATTAGCACCCCAGTGGCATAACTTCATTTCAATTATTTATATATGTATGCACATACACTTATATATAGGATACATTTTTTGTTGGTTGGTTGGTTTTGTTTTTTTTTAATTTTTTATTCATTTTACACACCAACCACAGTTTCCCCTCCCACCTCTCCTACTGTCCTCCCCTACTCCCCCCCCAGCCCACCCTCCATCCACTTCTCTAAAAGGGTAAGGCCTCCCATGGGAGTTAACAAAGCCTGACACATTAAGTTGAGGCAGGACTAAGCTCCTCGCCCCTGCATCAAGGCTGAGCAAAGCATTCGTTCCACCATAGGGAACGGGGTCCAGAAAGCCAGCTCACGCACCAGGGATGGATCCTGGTCCCACTGCCAGTGCAGAGATGGCAAAGATTCTCTCCCTCTCTGGGGGCTTCCTCTTCTTTCAGTTGCTTTGTTTTTTGTTGTACGGGATGTTTTAGTTTTATGAGGTTCCATATTCAATTGCTGGACTTAACTCCTGTGAGAGTGGAGTCCTCTTTAAGAAAGTCCTTCTCTATACCTGTGCATTACAGGGCGCTGCCTGTGTCCTCTGGCCGCTCACATTGAGGCCCTTGCTCCATCTGGAGTTGATTTTTGTAACAGGTGATACACATGGGTGTGACTTCTCCTACTGTGTGTAGATAACGCGTTTTCCCAGTACCATTTGCTGAAAATGCTGTTTTTTCTCCAGTGTATATTTTTGGCACCTTTGCCAGATATGCGACGGCTGTAGCTACACGGTCTCAGGCTTGGGTCTTAGAGCATCTTTCCAAACACTGGATTCCAGTTCGTTTTTGTTTCTCTAAGTTTTTGAGTCGCATCATTACGTCACTTATTTGTGCCCATCCTGATTTTTACTGTAGACTCCAGAGCTATGTAGGTTTCCCTCCTAGAGCTGCTTTCAGTGTGGCTGGGAGTTCTGCTGTGTTGTTTTCATTTTCATCTGATTCCAGGAATTTTCCATCTTCTTTCTACACCTCTGTGGCTTCTTTCAGTCTCTGTGGACTTGTGTATCCACCGGAGATCTGTATGCTATTGGTCTCAAGCTCTGTAACACCATTGTCAGAAAGAAACATGGCATTGTTTCTCTTTTACTAAATTTTTAAAATTTTGTTTTGTGCCTTAAGATGTCTGTTTTAAGGAATCTTCTACGAGCTATTGGGTATAATTTATATTTTTTAATGTTTGGGTGATATTCTGCAGCTGTTAGGTTCATTTGATGTATTATCTCATTTAATTCTGATGCCTTTTGATTGAGGCGTTTCAGGCATTTTTTATTTTAAAAATAAAAACTTTATTTTTTAATTTATTCTTGGAAGATGCATGGTGATTGTTGTCTTTTGTGTTCTTGGCTTATTTTGTGTTTTAGCTTCATTTATTTTCTTTCTGTAGCCTCTTGGCTAGGCTTATTCCTCCCTTCAGTCTGGTGTTGCTTTTAGTATTCTCTGTAGGGCCGGCGGGTACATACGAATTTTTTGAGGCTGTTTCTATCATGGAAAGTTTTTCTTTCTCCTTCAACTGTAGCAAAGGGTTTTGGTAGGTATAGTAGTAGTCCGGATTAGCATCTGTGGTCTTCTAGAACTTGGAGTATGTCACTCAAGGCATGTCTGACTTTTAAAATTCCATCAATAAACCACCTGTTATTATGATGATTTCCCTTTATATGTGACTTGTGGTTTTTCTCCTACAATTTTCAGCACCCTGTTTTTGTTCTGAGTTGAATTTTGGGTGTTTTGACTATGATATGCAATGGAGTTTTTTTATTATTTGACTATAAAAATGTCTCGTTACAGATTCATGTGCTTAAACATTGGGTCCTGTTTGGGGAAGGCTGCGGAACTTTGTGACATGGTGCCGGCTGGCAGAGTTGGGTCACTGGGGACAAGTCTTTTTTTTTTTAAATCAGATCCATCTCATGAATGGTTTTTTTAATTGTTTTTATTGTGTTATACACTTTTCTCTGCTCCCCTTCCTTCCTGTTCTCTCCCCTTCTAACATTTCCCATAACCCCATGCTCCTAATTTACTTAGGAGATCTTGTCTTTTTCTCCTTCCTATTTAGATCCATGTATGTCTTTCTTAGGGTCCTCTTTGTTTTCTAGGTTCTCTGGGATTGTGGATTGTAGGCCGGGGTTGTGGATTGTAGGCTGGGATTGGTCTCTGGGGTTGTAGATTGTAGACATAAAGCAAAGAAAAAAGCAAATTTTTCTTTATGTCTAAAAGCCACTTAGGAGTGAGTACATATTATATTTGTCTTTCTGGATCTGGGTGGCTTCACTTAATGTTTTTCTATATCCATCCATTTGCCTGCAAATTTCAAGATGTCATTATGTATAACCATTGAGTAGTACTCCATTGTGCAAATGTACCACACTTTCTTTATCCATTCTTCGGTTGAGGGGCATCTAGGTTGTTTCCAGGTTCTGGCTATGACAAATAATGCTGCTATGAACATAGTTGAGCACATGTCCTGAGCGACCTTCAGGAGGAGGAAGGAAGGGAGATTTTCTGATCCTGTGTATTTGGTGTTCTGTGTGTTTCTTGTATCTTTATGATTATATCTTTTCTTTTTCCCCACTTTTATTAAAAATGATTTCTCATATGGCATATCCTGATTAAAAGTACATGTGTTTTATTTTTTACTTAATTTTCTAAAGATTTATATATGTGAGTTCCAGATGGTCATGAGCTGCCTTGTGCTTGGAACCCAGATCCTCTGCAAGAGCAAGATCTCTTAACAGCTGAGCCCTCTCTCCAGTCCTATATCTTTTCTTAATTTGAGGAAATTCTCTTCAATGGGCTTTTGAATATCTGGTCCATGCCATTGCCTTGGGATTCTTCTCATTCATCTATGCCTATAATTCAAAGATTTGGTCTTTTCATGGTATCTCACAGTTTTCTACATGATTCTTTTATGTGCTTTAATTCCCCCACACACACACATTCTTTGCATGTAAGGTCTAATTCCAATTCTGCCTCTTTCCCTCTATCCTGTCTCCACTGTCTCCACTGTTGTATCAAAAACCTGATGAGAGGCAATTAAAAGGAAGAAAAGTTTATTTGGGTTCATGATGGAGGATTAATACCTATCGTGGTTGGGAAGCTCTGATGGCAGGACCAGCTTGTGCCTGTGTGATGGACAGCTCCTGGCTCACGTGTGGGCATATCAGGAAGCAGAGGAAGGGGAATGCTGGTGCTCACCTGCTTACGCCAGCCCATGGGATGGTAATACCCACATTCAGGAATGGTCTTTCTTCTTAGTCAGACTTCTCTAGAGATACGCAGACCAATAAACCCCCAAATGAGTATCACTAATGTACTAAGTGTCAGCAACGCAATCAAGGGACAATCAGAATTAGCTACTGGGGGCTGAAGAGGCAGCACATTCAGTAAAGTGCTTGTCACACTAACTTTAAGACTGGAGTTCGATCCCCAGAATCCTTGTAAAAAGCCAGGGCTGGTGGCACATGCTTGTAATCCCAGTTCTGGGAAGGCAGAGACACACAGATCCCTGGAGCTTGCTGGTCAGACATTTAGTCTAATTCCCAGACTGAGTTCCCAGCAAGAGACCCTGTCTCAAAAAGCAAGGAAGATAGTGCCTGAGAGATGACTTCCAAAACTGTTCTTTGACTTTCATACATGTGTACACTCACAAATAATCACCTGCCCACATAGAAACACCAGCACACATCCACATACAGACAGTAGTTTGTTGTTGTTGTTGTTGTTTTAAGTGAACCATGGTGCCCTTCCCTTCATTGCTTTTATTACTGCTTGGTTCAGGCCCCCATTCTCTTTTTGAATTCTGCCTCCTAACCAGACCTTCAGTCTTTCTCTTTCAACTCACCTTTTACTTCCATTAATGTGATTTTAATTTACAAGTTTGACCGTTTCACGCCTATGCTTAAATTCCTTAGTGGCCCTCTCTTGCTTATGGGTAGCATCCCAAAGGTTTAGCTTGTCACATAGGTCCACCATAGTCTGACCTTGACCTTCTTTTTCTAAGAGTTGTCCCTGATGTTCCCCTGACCCCCCCTAGAATGCTGAGCTTTTTTCCTGATAAACAACTGTTTTCATGGCATCTCTGGATACATCTGATGTTGTCCTTTCTCTGAGCTCCCACTGCACAGTGTGTGTATCTGTGTAGAGTATCCCGCCATGTTGCTATTATTTATTTATCTTGCCCTCTAAGTTATAAGATAAGGGTAGGAACCTATATACTGTTCATTAATGCCTAATATGCAAGATAGCATGTGATAGCTCAATAAGTATATGAATGGATAGATGGTTGAATGGATAAGAGTTCAGAGGATAGGAGATTTTCACTCATTCACAGATATAAGGTGATGGAAAATTTAAAGGGGATTAAAATCTTGGCCTTAGTTGAAGACTGAGAGAATAATTAAAAAGCCAATTTTTATTCACAGTCCTCCAACAGAGGGTAATACAGAGACACTCATCACCTCCATGTTAAAATCCAGAGCTCCCTACATTCTAATCCCTATCTGCCCATTTGCATCTCTCTCTGTGCACATAATGTAACCTACATCCCAGCCTCCTGCATCTCTCTCTGTGCACATAATGTAACCTACATCCCAGCCTCCTGCATCTCTCTCTGTGCACATAATGTAACCTACATCCCAGCCTCCTGCATCTCTCTCTGTGCACATAATGTAACCTACATCCCAGCCTCCTGCATCTCTCTCTGTGCACATAATATAACTACATTCCAGCCACTTGCAGTTTCTCACTACCCCATAGTCTTTCATAACATGTCTTGATTCATGCTTTCCTCTGTGGATGCAAGAAACAGCTCTCTCCTCAAAGGGGATAAGAGATAGTTTGTTTTGGAGCCAAATATGAGTGCTCATGGTCTAGGAACAGACTTATATCACCCTAAACTCCCTGTTCAAGTATAGTAATCATTTCATGAAGTTGATTAGTAACAGGACAAGGAAAGCCATACATCAAGACCCTTTTCAAGTACATCGGTGGAAACATCAACTAGGTTGGTTACAGCACAGACTGAAAAGTGACTTCTCCTTGGGAGGAGAAAGGGTGCTGTCCTCTACAGTAATCGGGATGAATGGAGACCATTGATGGCATATGAAAACTATCAGGAAATCTCTGCTGTAGGCCTTGGATCTTACCCGACAGCATTCTAAGCTTTGGGGTCTGTTCACACTTTCTAAAGGATTTACCTGTCAGTCACAAAAATGTTAGATCACACACAGAGATGGGCAATAAATGGCTGTTATGGGGGCCAAAGATGACCCAAGATAATTTGGCTGTGTAAGGAGCCCTGTTGCCCATCACGCAGGAAAAGCCAGGGGTTGAATCTTTAGGCTGCATTTTATTTCAAGACCCAACAGTCAGAGAAAACTGCATTAGCATCCTGAAGACCTGTCTTCATGCCTTCTTCAGCCAGCAGATTAGATAGCAAGGAAAGACAAAGGCAGTCGGTCGGCATTCCGGTTCAGTCAGGCAGGGGTCAGTCTTGTCTCAGGTTTACCGGGTTGATGCCTTTCTCCTTTGTCTCTCTGGAGCAGTGGAAACACCTAGGCCTCAGAGCCATGCTTGTTCTAGGAGCCATCTAGAATGAAGGTTAATGCAGAGTGAGCCAACCACTAGCAGTGCGTGTGGATTCCTTCCTGCAGCGTGAAGTGTGAACGAGTCTCGCAGCGTAGACTATGTAGTGCCCATCACCTGCAGCCTTCCAGCCTTTCTGGTCACTGAAGTCTGGCCTGTCAATCAGCCTCTGGAGTCACAGCTGCTCTCCAGGAACTTCTGTTCTCACCCACAGACCAGTCCCTTCCCCCTCTCCTCTCACTGCTCATGCTTTTCCAGCTGTTGAATTCCAGCGCTTCCTTCACCACCGGGACCAGAGTTTAACACCTTCAGGCATCTGTCCCCAAATGGCCTCTTTCTTCTGGGAGAGCACTTACTTGATTCAAGATAAGCACCATCTCATTGATCTTTGGGGTCCGGTTTTTCACTTCTGTGAAGTAGGGTCATCTTTGCATGTTGGCTTCTACCACATTCTGTATGCTCACAGAGAAGGCTCTGACCACTTTGGGTCACAAATTTGCTAGTGAAGCTGGAGAGTGGAGTCCAGCTGCAAAGGCCAAAGAAATGTAGAAAAGGGAGCAGGCGGGTGGATAGGTGGCCGGTTAAGATGGGCAGATGTGACAGGCAGACAGCAGTTGAATAGACTGAGACAGTAGGCCACGCCGAGCTGAAGTCCCAGGGCAGCTGGGCATTCTCTCAGGTAGCACAGGTGTCTGATGGCAGGTGGGCGAGGCTGTTGCCACAGCAGTGTTAGTTACCCACCGCTTCATGCAACCCAGGGAGGGAGTTACACCCTTTCCTTGGTCTAGGGTGTCCAATAAGTCCTTGGTCCTGATTCCCCTGATAGTTTTCATATGCCATTAACTGTCTCCATTCATTCATCCCGATTAGCGTAGAGGACAGCACCCTTTCTCCTCCCAGGCAGAAGTCGCTTTTCAGTCTGTGCTGCGTGGGTGCCACAGGCCACATGGTGTGGTTTGCATGTCTACCCAGATGTGCAATCGTCCTCTTAAGATGGAGTCAGTGTCAGAGAGCAAGACACGGCCTGGAGATCTACCGTGTCCATGATGTGGAGTAACTTAGAGCAGAGCCCAACCTGGTCTCAGCATCAAGCTTCCAGACAAGCTCTTTCCTGCTGAGCCGTCCCTGGCCCCAGAATACTTTTTAGTTCTGTTCTGTTCTGTTTTGTTTTTTGAGACAGGCCCTCATGTAGTCCAGGCTGGTCTTGAACTCCTGATCCTCCTGCTTCCACCTGCAGGTGCTGGGATTGCAGATGTGCACCACCCTGATCTGTCTCCATCTCTCCTTCCCCCATACTCTCCAGTGTGGTAGCAGAATTATTAAGGTCTGGCATCCCAAACCAGACAGGCTCAGCTGTCCTCAGAAAGGCAATTACAGAGATAAATTAGCAACAAAAAGCAAGCATGAGTGAGACAGGGGGACAGAGGCAGAAGCAGAGAGAGAGAGAGAGAGAGAGAGAGAGAGAGAGAAAGGGGGGCACAAACCCAGTCAGAGTGGCCACATCAAGAAGTGGACAACGAGAACCACTGACTCTCATTTATGCTCTAAATCCACCTTCAAGGTCCTAGCAGGATGCATAGGTTTAAGTGAAGGGCCAGAGTTACACACAACTAAGCAATTCTGGTCAGGGTGTGGACCTGTCCACTGACCCACCGTCACTAACCCATCATTGTCTTAGCTCCAGTTTCTCCTGCAAGATCCTCCGACAGGTTGCAGGTCTCCCTCTGGGAAACAAATTTCCCCTCTGCCTGACCCTGGGCTTTAGCTGTTTTCTCCTCCTAGCATAAGAATTCCGTTTCTTGGGGGCCGTTGTTTCAGGAGTCTGACAGCCAAAGTGAGAGACACCGTTCTTTAGAATACCCTTGGTTCTGTCAGTCTGGTTACAAGCGCCCTCCTCTTGATTCTTACAACCTTTTCCAGTTTGGGTTCTTCATGTGCCTGAGACCATCTGGTACCAGTTGCTGCTGCATCTTTAAGGGCAATAGGGTCTTTCTTGGCCCCAGTGAGCTTTACTGAGGGTCCCAGGGTGCAGGGTGGTGAGCAGTCACCTTGTCAGCACTGAAGGGACAGACACGGTTCCACCTGTTCACTCTCAGCAGCCCAGGGAATTCTCTAGACTTTTAGAGACCTTAAGTCAGGCCTAACCCAGGTTGGTTGCTTTGACAATGAAGATAGACTAGCCAGGGAAGTGAGGCATGGTTGGAGACTTCGGTGAAGCTGTTTTCATACAAGAGTTGGTGAAAGAGGCACTCGGAAAAAAAAAATGCATCCAAATGCAGGTATGTAACTTCCCGAGGGAGAGTAGGGGAAAGTAATTAATTGTCTTGATATTACCCATATATAACATTTCGGGGGCTCTCAAGTTACATCTCACAGGGTTACTAAGAGTCCTTTCTCTTCTCTCTTTCGTTAAGAGGGATAAATGAAGCAGTCCCAGAATGCCTTGAGTGGCATATAAAGGTGAAACCAGGAGTGGTAGGTTTGCACAGGGTTAGTGGTGCCCTTACTCTGTCGGGAGCTTCCTGGGGAGCTTCCTAGAAAGCTTCAGGCTGCTGACTGAGAAGGAAGCAGGGTTTGCGCAGTTGGTAATCTCACTGGAGCTCTTGCTTCTGTGCTGGAAGAGGCCTCATCTGGCTCCCAACTCCTTTTCCTTCTTTAGTTCCCGTATTTTCTCCTGCTTTATGTCCTGCTTCTACCAGAGTCCCCTCACCCAGTGGCTTTCACGTTCACATCGTCTTGTGTTAATGAGATGAGGAATAAAGACTTGGGGGAAAGGAGTGAGGGAAATGAAAGTAAATTTATCAAAGAAAGTGAGATTATTATTTTTTTGTCATCTTCCAATTTGTTTTTTTGATATACCTTATTGTATTTTCCTATTATTCCTTAGGTGTCTGATTGTTTTCTAACTAGACACAGAAAGGGTATGGATCTGGATGGGAGGGGAGGTGGGGAGGAACTGGGAGGAATGGATGGAGAGGAAACAGTAATCAGAATATATTGAATGAAAAAATTTTCAATAAAAGGGAAAAAAGTGAGAATAACTCCCAAGTGGCCTTCCCGAGAGAAGGATACAAACACACTTCCACCTAGGTTAGTGGCATTTTATTGGATTTATGTCAGTAACTGAATAGAGACTGAGGTCCTCTTTATTGGCTTAGTCATCCTTTTTTTATTGTGTTGGTGTGTGTGTGCACGCTTGTGTTGGTGTTTGTGCATGCACATGTGCATGTGTGCATGTGCACACATGCTTGTGCATGTGTGAGTGTTCACATGAGTTCATGCACCATAGTAGATGTGTGGAGGTCGGCGGAAACCTTGGGGAAGTCAGTTTCCTCCACCCATCATGTAGCTCCTGAGAGAGAATCAGGTCGTCTGTCAGGCTTGGTGGCAAGAGCCTTTGCTTGCTAAGCCATCTCAGCTGCCCAAGACTGGTGGTTCTTTGAAGACACCATGGACCAAATTGGTGAGCAATCTAATAGGAAAGGCAATCACATACTGCTCAACCAATCAGGGTCACCTTTGTGCCTCTCTCTCTTCTCTCGCCCCTGCCTCTCTCTCTCATTTGACTCATTTTGTAGGCTACTGGTTGAATCATATCTCTGTCTTGCTCGTGGGCTACATTAATGGACTCATGATTCACTGTGAGCCCTCGTCCTCACTTCTTATGGGGAGCTCAGGCCTGTCTTACTCACTGCAATGTGACTGGTTTGTTTTTCTCACACTGTGGCTTCCAGTTCCATCCATGTTGTCACAAATGATAGTATATCATCTTTTTATGGCTGCTTAATGTACATCATATGCAATATTTGTGTATAGATCATGCTTCTCTATGCACTCTTCCACCGATGGATACCGAGGTCTCTATGTCTTCGGACTAATGCTGCAACACGTGAGGATGCAGAGGTCTCTTAACAGACTGATTTCATATCACGTGAGGATGCAGAGGTCTCTTAACAGACTGATTTCATATCATGTGAGGATGCAGAGGTCTCTTAACAGACTGATTTCATATCACGTGAGGATGCAGAGGTCTCTTTGACAGACGGATTTCCTGTCCTCTATGCAGTAGCAGATTGCTGGGCCACATGGTAGTTCTGCAGATCCACCATACCATTCCCCACAATCACAATGCTAATTCACAGTCCACTGACGGCAGTCAGCCCTTGCCCACACTTGCTGTCCCCTTGTGGCTCTGGCTTACACAAACCTGATAATGTGATGTTAAGCATTTTCTCATAGAGGTCTTGACTGTCCTAACTCTATCTGCTTAAGCTTACTGCCCATTTTGTCAAATTATTTTCAATGCTATTGAATTGAGTTCTTTAGCTATTCTAGCTATTAACCCTTACCCAGTGTATAGCTCACAAATACCTTCTCCTGTTCTGTGGCTTGTCTCTTCACAATGTTAGGTTGTTTCTTCTGCTGTGCGAAAGTCTTTTAGTTTCACATTATCTCATTTGCCCTTTTTTTGTTTGTTTCCTGCTTGAAGAGTCTTACCCTACTTTCAACAAGTCTGAGATTGAGTTTTGTTGCTCTGACTGATCTAAAGCAAATCTTCGTTTGCAGAGGTTCCGTCTTCCCCCAGCATTTCTAGTGGATAGATCAGAGCAAAGAGTAGTTCAAAAACTGGGGCTTCCTTGTAATGCCCAAGACTGAGTGTAATATGGCAAGAACAGTTACGGTTCAGGAACTCCCTTGCCGTGCACCTACGACATTTATGAGCCGAGTACTGCTGAGGAGAAGCGATGCCAATGTCAGACACCAAAGCAAAGAAAAAAAGATGGATTGTCACATATAATAGCCTATATGTCATATGTATGGATATATCAGAATAAGCTGTTTTCCCTGGTGATAAGTAAAATGTTTTTTTCTGATTAAAATGGTAATAGAGGGAGATGGACACAAGAGGGTCACATGATAACCTGGCTCCAAAGAAGAGGTAGTGGGAGTAGAGCATGCTGGGATACTGTGAAGTCACAACTGCGTGGCTCTTCTCAGTCTAACTGCCTGCTAGGAACTACTGTTTGTTTTTGTATGGGCCCTTCCATTCTCTCTTCTTGACTATGTGGTCAGTGTCCTTTAAATGCTTTGTCAGTCCTGTGTCAAATACCTTGTCCTGACCGTTCTTTATATTAATATGTCGTGAACAGTTTCTCACGGTAGTGAATGCATTATTTTCACCTGCTGCACTGTATTCCATTATGTGTAATAAACCTGCCCAACCTCCTCATTGTTTGTGTGGTTTCTTAAACAGTATGTATTATTTATTTTTATGTGTATGTGTGTTTGCTTGAGTGTATGTATGGTTCACCATGTGCATGCAGGAGCCCACTGAAGTCAGAAGTAAGCATTAACTAGATCCCCTGGAACTGGACAGTTGTAAGCTGCCTTGTGGATGCTGGGAACCAAACCCAGGTCCTCTGAAAGAACAGTAAGTGCATCTGAGCATCTCTCCAGCCCGTATCAGTGTTTTGGTAAACAAAAAGAAGTGGTACAGTCTGAATACTAAGGGAAGAGTGGCCTCACGTTCTCTTTCTTCCTCCAGGGTTTGGACTCCCCTCTTGCATCAGACCTCTATCGTCGTAATCCGCTGAGTGTCGTCTCAGGACCTGGGCTACCCTCATGGCACAATGGCCAGCCCTCAGGAGCACCTGAGCTGCTCCTACTCATCACACTTACCCTTGACTGAGAACAAAACCCCTAATGAACGCAATGAGCTTGCAGCCATGGGAAACCACCCTTCACCCAAGTTCCCTGAGGACCCCCAGGAGAAGGCTATGCAGCCCGAGCTGCTGGAGATCACGGGTAGCCCCATCTCTACAGCGGTGCTGACCAGTGTAAGTGAGGATTCCAGGGGCCAGTTTGAGAACAGTGTTCTTCAGCTAAGGGAACAGGATGAATCGGAGATGACAGTGTCCCCAGGGAACAGCAGCACGGTGGATGGAGAGGGCACTAACGGGACTGAAGACGTCAAGATTCAGTTCAGCCGGTCAGGCAGTGGAGGGGGTGGGTTTCTCGAAGGACTGTTTGGATGCCTCAGGCCCGTATGGAACATCATCGGGAAGGCGTATTCCACCGACTACAAACTGCAACAGCAAGGTAAGCTAGAGCTTCTTGGACCACACTCCCTCCACCGCTCCCAGTAACTGGGTAATCTTTAAGAGGTGGACCAACAGTGAAGTCAGGTGACCACCCCGTTCAAGTGTCCTCCAGGCTTTCCAAACAGGATAAAGTCATACTTGGGGGTTCCCTTTTACTTGAAGCCAAATAGACTTTGTCGTCAGCCAGCCTAATGGTATATAGAGTACACACATGAGGTCATAGAAAGAAGCTTTAGAGCTCCCGTTTAATTTATCTCATTTAAGGTTTCTATTTTCACAGTCTTTGAAGATATCTAGTATTTTAATAAAGCTGTATAGATATATAACATGAATAACTCTTGCCATGAGGATGTTTAGCTTTTTTACTGATAATTTATAGGATCAAAAAGTCTGATGGCCAAAGTCAGATGCAGTAGCATGTACTTATAGTCCAACCATTCGGAGGCTGAGGCAGGAGGATTGCTTGAACTCAGTTAGACCAATTCTAAGCAGCATAATGAGACTGCCACCTATAAAACAACAACCAAAAAAAAAAATCCAAGTCTGGTGCCTGCGGGACTAATTCACATTGGCACCACTGATGACTGCAGGACTAATTCACACTGGCACCACTGATGCCTGCGGGACTGATTCACACTGGCGCCACTGATGACTGCAGGACTAATTCACACTGGCACCACTGATGCCTGCGGGACTAATTCACACTGGCGCCACTAATGACTGCGAGACTGATTCACACTGGCGCCACTGATGACTGCAGGACTAATTCACACTGGCACCACTGATGACTGCGGGACTAATTCACACTGGCACCACTGATGCCTGCGGGACTAATTCACACTGGCGCCACTGATGACTGCGAGACTGATTCACACTGGCGCCACTGATGCCTGCAGGACTAATTCACACTGGCACCACTGATGACTGCGGGACTAATTCACACTGGCGCCACTGATGACTGCGAGACTGATTCACACTGGCGCCACTGATGCCTGCAGGACTAATTCACACTGGCACCACTGATGACTGCGGGACTAATTCACACTGGCACTATGATGACTGCAGGACTAATTCACACTGGCACCACTGATGACTGCGGGACTAATTCACACTGGCGCCACTGATGACTGCGGGACTAATTCACACTGGCGCCACGCTGTCCCTTGAGACTGCAGGACTGCCCTAGATTGTAATAAAAAGGAATTCTTGCCTTAGAGTAAGGGCACAGCAGCCTCGCACTTTGAGAACAGAGACTAACCAAGTCTGAGAAGCTTAAAACCTCTCATTTTAAAATACTGAGTCTGAAATTCTCATCATTGTGCAACATATGTTCCTACACTCCAGTTGAGGTAAAGAAATACATATGCTCTGATGTTGTGAATCGTTACTGTCTCAAAGAGAATGACTCACACACCATCAAAATTTAAAATAGTCTATCATTCTTAGGAATAGTAATCATTAATATTTTAAAACTGTATCAGGCTGGACATGGTGATGCATGTTTAATCCTTGTATTTACAAGACCAATGAAGGAGAATCATAAGTTCAAGACTAGCCTGGTCTACATAGTGAGTTCTAGATTAGCTTGACTATGTAATGAGACACTGTCTCAAAAACAATAGAAATAAATGTCTCTGCCTCACAGCTTGAGGTCCACAGTGGGTGCAGAATCTACCCTGTGGGACCAGGTCCTGGGCAGCTGGTACCCACTCCTCCCTCCGCTGTTCCTGCTTCTAAGGGTGTGTGTGTGTGTGTGTGTGTGTGTGTGTGTGTGTGTGTGTGTGTGTGTGTGTGTGTGTGTGTG
>PVIU01009884.1:14120-73476 GCA_004026605.1 Ondatra zibethicus | reverse complement strand
TTCTTTTGTTGCCCAGGATTGTTTTGGCTATCCTGGGTTTTTTGCTTTTCCAAATGAAGTTGAGTATTGTTCTTTAGAGGTCTTTGAAGAATTTTGTTGGGATTTTGATCAGCATTGCGTTGAATCTGTAGATTGCTTTCGGTAGGATTGCCATTTTTACTATATTAATTCTGCCTACCCAGGAGCATGGGAGGTCTTTCCATTTTCTGGTGTCTTCTTCAATTTCTTTCTTCAGAGATTTAAAGTTCTTGTCATACAAGTCTTCCACTTGTTTGGTTAGAGTTACTCTGAGGTGTTTTATGCCATTTGTGGCTATTGTGAAGGGTGTTGATTCTCTGATTTCTTCCTCAGTCCTTTTATCATTTGTGTACAGGAGGGCTACTGATTTTTTTTAGTTAATCTTGTATCCTGCTACCTTGCTAAATGTGTTTATGAGTTGTAGAAGTTCCTTGGTAGAATTTTTGGGATCACTTATGTAAACTATCATATCATCAGCAAACAGTGAGAGTTTGACTTCTTCTTTTCCAATTTGTATCCCCTTGATCTCTCTTTTCCACCTTAGTTTTTGAGACAGAGTATCTCATTGAACTTGGAGCTTGGCAATTTTTCTAGACTGTCTGGTCAGTGAGCCCCTGGAATCTGCCTGTCTTCACGTCTTCAGCCCTGGGATTACAAGAACACACCACCATGCCCAGTTTCTTATGTGGGTGCTTCATATATGAACTCAGGTTCTCATGCTTGTGTAGGAAGCGCTTTACCAACTCAGACATCTCCCAGCTTCTGCTTGTGTCTTTTAAATGTGTGATAACTCAGTTTAAATTAGTAAAAAGAACAAGTCGTTTAGAAATAATAATATTTTTGACTTTTATTATATTAAGTGAAAACAGAAAGTAGATTCAGAATAGAACTAAGTAGGTAGTAATTACTATGCTTGTTTCTCCCCTTTACCCAGAAAAGGATTTTAGCAGCCTTTGTGACAAGCAGCCAATAGGAAGACTTCTTTTCAGACAATTCTGTGAAACAAAACCAGATCTAAAGAGATGCATTGAATTCTTGGATGCAGTGGTGAGTGATTCATCTCAGGGTTGCATGTTTGCTTTTGTACTTTTAGATATTAAAAACTAGACTTTAGATATTAAGAAGTAGAGTTGATAGTTGCCTTGATGTCATATTTCTCTCCTCCTCTCCTTCCCCCTTTTTGAGATAGGGTCTCACTTTGTAACCCAAGCTGATCTGGACCTCGCTTTGTAGGTCAGGGCTCTTACAATGTATCTTGGCCTGGCCTTGAACTTGTAGCAGTCCTGCCTCCAACTCCTGATTGCTGAGGTTATGGCATGTATAACCTTTCTGGTTCTTAATGAGTACTTTCTGCATATGAAAAACATCAAGAGATGAATGCTGCTCTTCATCTTGCTTCCTCCTTTAAAAAACTATTTTATGTCTGAGAACCTGCATGTTTGTGTGGATGTGTGCCATATGTATGGTCTGGCCCCCTTGGTGGCCAGAAGATGATGTTGGATTCTTTGAAACTGGAGTTACAGGTTATTGTGAGCCACTGTGCAGTTTCTGAGAACTGAATCTGAGTCCTCATCAAGAGCAGTAAGTATAATTAACTGCTAACCATCTCGTTAGCTCTGTTTTCTCCTTTTCTATAAGCTTATGGGCCAATACACTGTCCACATTTGGGGTACATCTTTCTTGCTCAGTTTAATCTTTTCCAGAAACACCTTCATGGAAGGTGTAGGGATATGTTTCCATGCTGGGTCTACATTCAGTCAAATTGACAATGAAGTTAGAAAGATTAACACACCCACTTTCACTCACTTCTTTTTTCCTCCCCAGACAGAGTTTCTCTGTGTAGCAGCCCTGGCTGTCCTGGAACTCACTCTGTAGACCAGGCTGGCTTCAGACTCATAGAGATCAGCCTGCCTCTGCCTCCCAAATGCTGGGATTAAAGGCGTGTGCTACCACGCCAGCTCTCCCTAACATTTTTACCCTGGTATTGTACTTATATTTTTGGAGAACTATTTAAATTTAACCCATAGAACCCTCCTCTGGTTCAGTGGGTACTGTGTCAGTTCATAGGTCAGATAATTTAAAGCATTATGAAATACTGTTGGTGAGTAAAATCACTAACCTTTTTCTTTTTCCTAATCTCCACTCAGGCAGAATATGAAGTTACCATTGAAGAGGAGCAAAGAGAGTTTGGGCTAGCCATCTTAAATAGATTCTTCAAAGAGGTATGATTTCTTCTTTCTAATAAAGGGTTTTTTTTTTTTAGTAAGTAACATAAAGTATATAGCTCTTTTTTCTTTTTAAGCTTTTTGGATAAGATATAACAAATACATTAAAGCTTTCAATTTCTTACAAATATTTCTCTTTTGTATTTTGTTTAGATTAAGAAGAAATAACAAATCTCTTAGAATATTGATTCAAAGAATTCTGTTTTATTTGCCTCATTTGGAATAACATTTTTTCCTAAAAGTTTTTATAAGCCTTAGTTTTTATTCTTTCTTAAAAGACGAATCCATTTACTTGTTTGTTTATTTTTATTTTATCTTAGTTTGTTAGATTTATCCACATCCATACAGGCAAGGGTCCCACTGTGCAGCACTGGCTGGCCTGGAACTTTCTTTGCCTACAGACTGTCCTCAGACCCACAGATATCCACTTACCTCAAGGACTGTTGAGATCAAAGGCATGTGTCACTATGCCTGGCCTTATCCCCTCTGTTTTAATGTGTACTTCGGGGACTCTTCGTATACATTTCTCTTTAGTTTGTGTTTATTTTTTTTTTTTAATCACATCACAATGATTCTCTAGTTTTTATGGTTTTCTTTTTTAAAAAAGTTAATGGGTGTTTTGTTTATTTGTCTGTGAACCACATGTGCACAAAAGAGAGAACCAGGTCCTCTGAAACTGAAATTACAGACAATTGTGAGTTGCTTTGTGGGTGCTGGGAATTGAACCTGGGTCCTCTGGAAGAGCAGCCAGTGGGTGCTCTTAACTGCCGAGTCATCTCTTTAGCCCCAGTTTTTATTTCTCTTGTCTTACTGGGTTCTTAAAGTTTAGGATATTGCCATATTAATATAAGTAGTGTCCCATGCCATGGGGTAGAGGGTATATCTCAACGTGTTAATATAAGTAGTGTCCCGTGACATGGGGTAGAGGGTGTATCTCAACGTGTTAAGTCTCACCACTGCCACCAAAGAAAGCTTTTCGTTTGTTTGTCTTTTGTTTTTGAGACACGGTTTCTTTGTATAGCTTTGAGTGGCTAATTCTCTCAACAGTCATTAGTTGCCTGTAGTTCTTTGTTGAGGAGTGGGATGCTGAAAATTTTACTGCTTTTGGTTAACATGTCTATTAATATAGCCATTTTTCTGGTCTTGTTTATGCAGCCATTTCTGTTTCATAGCAGACTTCCTGGTATTCTGGCTCTTATATTCTTTCTGTCCCCTCTTCTGTGATATTCTTTGAGCCATTGATACAGGAGCTGAAATATAGACATATCTTCTTTTGAAGTAATTATTTTTTTGTGTTCATTGGTGTTTTGACTACTTGTATGTCTGTGTGAGTCAGAAACCTTAGAACTGTGGTTACAGGCAGATGTGAGCTGCCATGTGGATACTGGGAATTGAACCTAGATTCTCTGGAAGAGCAGTCAGTGCTCTTAGCCTCTGAGCCAACTCTCTGGCCCTAGATAAACTTTTCTTTTTTGTTTTTGTTTTTGTTTTGTTCTGTTCTGTTTTTCGAGACAGGGTTTCAGGGTGTAGCTCTGACTATCCTGGACCTCACTCTGTAGACCAGGCTGACCTGGAACTCACAGAGATCCACCTGCCTCTGCCTCCCAAGTGCTGGGATTAAAATCAAGCCACCATCACCTGGCTAGATATATCTTTTGAGATTAGGCTCCCTATGATCTATGATCTCAGCATCATGTCCAGTTGTGGTTTTCTATGATTATCTCCATTGGCTTTATAGAGAGGCTTCTTGAATGAGGGGTGGTAGCTAGATTTAACTGTGGGTAAAAGGATGAGATTTAGAATATAGTAAGAGATTATGTTTATTTTAGTCACTGTTAATGTTGTGCAGTGAACCTTAAGACCTTTGTAAGTCCAAACCCAGATCAGGAGCCAATGTTTTTCAGCAAAAGCAGCTTATTAAACTTGTTGTAGCTGAAATTAATTCTATAAATAACTTACTTTCTGATTGGTGGGCTATTTAGCTGTATTAGAGAGATGGCTTAATTGCGAAGAGCTTTCTGTACAAGCACGAGGGCCCAAGTCTAGATCACCAGCACTCATATAAATATTGATGCATACCTGTAATTTTAGTTCTGGGTTGGTGGAGATATGAGCAACTTAGGGGCCTGATGGCCAGTCAGTAAGCTCCAGGTTCAGTAAGAGACACTGTCTCAAAAAAATAAGACAAAAATAGGAAGATACGGGCTGGAGAGATGGCTCAGAGGTAAGAGAACTGACTGCTGTTCTGGAGGTCCTGAGTTCAATTCCCAGCAACCACATGATGGCTCACACCCATTATAATGAGATCTGAGATCCGGTGCCCAGAACACTCTATATATAATAAATAAATTTAAAAAAAAGTTAAGATTTAAAAAAAAATAGGAAGATACTCAGTGTTGACCTCTGACCTCCACATGTGCACGTATAGATGCTAACATTTGTACACACGTCTATATGTATACACAGAGAGACAGAGAGAGGCAGAGATCATCCTCAGTTCTGGGAAGGGTCCTATATTGTAACAGTAGAAGTGTTACTAGCAATGGTAGTTAACATTAGTGACTACTTTAAGCCTTATGCATGTAATAAATCACTTCATCTTCACAACAACCTGGTGATGTACTTACTATTTTTATGTGATAGGATTGAAAGGCATAGTTACGTAACCTATCCAAACTTGCACAGCTAGTAGATATCGGTGCCAGGAGCCAAACATGTGGAGACTGAGGTATCACGTGGGAGAAGGACAGGGACTGATTTGTAAAACCAGAAAGTCAGCCTTGTAGAAAATAGGGGAAATGGGGATAGAAAATTTTGAATAAGAGGGAATCAAAAATAAGGAGTGGAAAGATTCTGATTGTCCTTTAGCACAGTAGGGTAATTATTAGTTGAAACACCCTGATATGTTTCAAATTAACTAGAAGAGTATGAGATTCTCAGGCTACATCAATAATGATTAGATAGAAATTCTTATTACTCTGATTGATGAATATACATTGCTGTATAGGCATTTTATTACTATAATGTACTCCATAAAGATGAATAGAGTTTTGGCTAGGCATGATGGTGCACATCTTAAATCCCAGAACTTTGGAGACAGAATCAAGTGGATTTCTGTGAGTTTGAGGCCAGCTTGTTTTATATAGTGAGTTTAATCCAGGCCAGCCAGGACTACATCCTAAAACTGACTCAAAAATTAGCAAAAAAAATAAAAGATATACAAAGTTTAAAGATAATACTAGAGAAGAGTAAAAATATAATGTAGGAAGGGGCATGTCTATTCTCTAGACCAGTGGTTTTCAATCTATGGGTCCTTGCCCCCTGGGGAGGGGTCAAACTACCCTTTCACAGGAATCACCTAAGACCATTGGAAATAGCAGATATTTTACATTATGATTCATAACGGTAACAAAATTATACTTACGAAGTAGCAATGAAAATATTTTTATGACTGGGGTCACTACGACATGAGAAACTGTATTAAAGGATCACAGCATTAGGAAGGTTGAGAACCACTGCTCTAGGTGGACATTAATCCTTTCAGGAGGGCTCTGTACTCGTGACGTAAACATTTCCTAAAGGTCCTAGATCTCAATATCTCTGAAATGCCAGCTAAATCTCAACCTGAGTTTTAGAGAAATGAGATACGCAAACTGTAGCATTTGGTGAAACATTTTTGTGAACTTCCTTTTTTCCCCTTTTTCTTTTTTATGTATTTGTATGTGTGTGGTATGTGTACATGTATGTATGTGCTTGAGTATCAGTACACATGTGAGCATGCGCATCTTGAGGCCTGAGGTTGATGTTAGAATCTTTGATTGTTCTTCTATCTTTTTAAAAACATTTTTAAAATTTATTTTTGAGATTTTATTTTGGTTTTATATGAATGGTTGTTTTGCCTGCATATATGTCTGTACACCATGTGTATGCAGTGCCTAAGAACTAACTGCTGAATCATCTCTACAGCCCTTATTTTATTTTTGATGTGTATATGAGTGTTTTGCCTGCATTATATCTGTACACAACTTGTATGCAGTGCCTTACTGAAGTTAGAAGAAGGTGTCAGACTCAAGTGGTTGTCCTGACCCTGGACATCCACATGACCCTCAGTAGTAACATGGGCCACAGACTTCAACACAGACCCTTGCTGTGATAAGACCCAGACATGGTCCTTGGCAGCCACCTTGGTGGCAGTAGCCTGGTTCTGGATGTCACTGTGGCCCCAGGTGGTGGCACAGGCCACCCAGACCAGCATAGCCCCAGAAGCAGCATGGCCCTTGTACACAACATGGCACCAGGTGGCAGCCCAGGCCCAATGAATCCACATAGCTCCCTTGGCAATAAAAGCCATGGACATCAAGACAGACCCTGACCGCAGTAGGGTCACAGACCCAGACGTGGCCCCTGGCCCAGAAGTCACGATGGCCCTGAAGTCACATGTGCCTCTTAGATCTGTATGGCCCTTAATGCAGCATGGTCTCTGGGTACCAATATGGTCCCAGATGGCCGATTAGACCACAGGAAACCACACAGCCCTCGGTTGCAACAGAAGCAACAGAAGCCACCGACATTGACTCAGACCCTGGCCCTCAGCAGCAGCCCAGGCCTAGATGACACCATGGCCCTGGGTGGTGGTGATGTATGCCTTTAATCCCAACACTTGGGAGACAGTGTCTTCAGAGTTCCAGGACAGGCTCCAAAGCTATGGAGAAACCCTGTGTTGAAAAACCAAATAAATAAATTGATAGATAAATAACAAACCTGAGAGAACTGCAAGTGACCATGACACATCATCACCATCCATTTCCCGGCTCAAAAAAGGCATGTAACCACATGGCCCGCCTCTTCCTTTTCTGAGGATCTCTTTTTCTCTTCTCCTGAGTCCTTCAGGGAACCCTGTAATCCATTCCAGTCAGCTGAATGTGAACCCTGCCTCTCAAACCAATGCCCGACTCCACTGGACATCAGACCACAATACAGACAAAATTCCCATGACATTTCTCCCTTTTTGTCTAATTAAAAAGGAAAGGTTCTAACTCTAACCTAGTAAAACTATATACAATAAGAATGATTATCAGGTATTGTGTAAATAGAAAGGAAAGGTATTAACAAAATGAAACTATACAGTAAGAACAATTATCTAGTAAGAAATACTTTCATAACATCCAGTCCATTTGTATTTGCCAAATTTAGAGAAAATCCTTCATTTGCATTTTCTCCTGATAAATCTAAAGTTTCGGGGGCTGGAGAGATGGCTCGGTGGTTAAGAGCACTGGCTGCTCTTCCAGAGGTCCTGAGTTCAATTCCCAGCAACCACATGGTGGCTCACAACCATCTGTAATGATATCTGGTGCCTTCTTCTGGTGTGTCAGCATACATGGGGGCAGAATGTCGTATACATAATAAATAAATTAAAAAAAATCTAAAGTTTCATACCTTATTTACTTTCTTACAAGATTAAGGAGCACTGTAAATGTCTTCAGCCTCATTAAAGATCTGAGATGGAAATAATATTACATAAACAAGACGTGCAGAGCAAATAATTTTAAGAAATGATAGAAACAGCTGGCTGCCTGGACAGTGGTCATCCTAGGTTCCTCAGTGATGTTGATATATCCAGCTTTGACCTGTAACTTTGGCCTATAGGCCTAGAATATCTGACAGACATTTTTGAGAAGCAGGAAATTTTGAGTGATTATCCTACCCTGTCTTGGCAATGCTCGGTAGTTGCTTTTCTTTGTGTTCTGTTTGTCCAGCTTGGACAGCATACTATCAACAATTGAGGCAAGGGCAGCTTCTTGCCCAAATGGTTAGCTTTTGCCAGAAAGAAAATAAGCTCCATATAGAGATTCTTTGATGCCCAACATCCTTTTTTTGAAGTAGAACAGCGCCACATGGAGCAGATGTGTCTCATTGTAAAGAAAAGCCTGATGTTATTAAAACATTTTAAATGCTATATTCTGTAGGTCTTTATTTTTTTATTAAGATTTTTTTAAAATGTATCTTTTTAACAATTTACTTTTATTTCATACATGTATTTTGCCTCCATGTATGTCTGTGTGAGGGTGTCAGGTCTTGGTGTTAGAGACAGTTGTGAGCTGCCATGTGGGTGCTGAGAATTGAACCCAAGTCCTCTGAAAGAGCAGTCAGTGCTCTTAACCCCTGAGCCATCTCTCCAGCCCCCTTCTGTAGGTCTTTAAAGTGTTTGAAGACCACCTATCTAAAATATATCTCTGTAACCTTGAAAACATACCTAACATGACTATAAGTTTGGTAGTTATGAATGATTATTAACTTGTATGTTTTTATTATCTTAAATAGCTTTCAAGAGCTAAAACTTTACATTAAATGAGCTATATAGGTACAATACTTCAAACAAAAAACAGAAACATATATACGTTATAACAAAAATAACCTTAAGTTTGTATCAGTATACAAAAATATCTTAAGAGAAGAAACATGCCGGGCAGTGGTGGCGCATGCCTGTAATCCCAGCACTTGGGAGGCAGGGGACAGAGGTAGGTGGAGTGAGTTCGAGGCCAACCAAGCAAATTTCAGGACAGCCAGTCCTGCTACACAGAGAAACCCTGCCTCAAAAAAACAAACAAAAAGAAGTTTTAAGCTGGAGAGATGGCTCAGTGGCTAAGAGCACTGGCTGTTCTTCCAGAGGACCTGGATTCAATTCCTTGCATCCATGTGGCCGTCTGTAATTTCAGTTCCAGGCTACCCAATGCCCTCGTACAGATGTACATGGAGGCAAAATACCAATGCACATAAATAAGAAAAGTTTTAAAGTTTCAAAATAAATCCAAGGGATGTGAAATTAGTAATAATATAATAGTCCCTAGATTTTGGTTTTCTTCTTTTCCATACCAGGTTGCTCTTCTGACATGAGACAGACTTCGGATTTTTTTTTTTTTTACTCAAGCATTCTTGGGTTTAGATGAGAGAACCACACTCCAACTCCAAAACAGCTATAGTTTGTAATTGGGACTACATAAAGACCATCTGCCTAACATGTCTTTAGAGAACAGCAAAAAACAAGCATTTTGACAGATTTATGAAATTGTATCCTGTTAGAAGTGTACTATAGTGTTAGGTCAAGTTACTTCTTTTCTTGGAACATTTTTTTCTGGATGATTTTCTCATCTTCAGATGTTTCATTTGTCCAAAAGTATAGTGGCATTTCAGTTGTATTTTAATAAATAAAAACTGCCTTGAAGATCTGAGAGTAAAACAGTCCCACTGGTCAGTCTTATAGACCAGGTTATGGTAACGCACACCTTTAAGCCCAGTGGTCATAAAGACAAGCACCTTTAATCCCAGTAGCCACACTAGATGCCATAGAAACTGGGTGGTACATGCCTTTAATCACGGTGGTGAACGCCTTTAATCCCAGCCCTAGAAAGAATGATAAAAACGGGAGGAAACAGCTCTCAACACACAGTCTGATTCTAAGATTCCTAGAGACAGGATCACCATTTTGGTCTGAGGTCTAGGTAAGACAGAGGTCTTCAGATTGCTTAGTTGAGTGCTTTTATTCTCCAGAAAAGACAAAAATAAAACCCTGCCCCAACCATGACTTTGGGAAGTTTTCCTTTTTGCCAGGTTGAATTGCCATGCTGTTTGATGAACTATTGACTTTCCTAATCAAGGGGTCTTTCATGTTCAAATCAAATCTTTATCAATTTTGATGGTATCCCTAGCTTTTCTTCTCCTGTGGAAACAAAAGCAAAACCACTTTCCCAGTGTAACACACATCCTTGGTTTCCATTCTGACATCCACACATCTTTAAAGTATATAGACTGATTTAGTTAAATGGTTTTTTTCTATTATCCAATGTCTCTCTGTAGCTGTTGTTTTCTTTTTCATTAGCATTTTAAAATTTAAAGTTAGTAAAGCAATGTGAAGTCTATCTCTAAGGGTCTTTATTACCCCTTTCTGTTTATTAAGCCTATCTTTTTAAGTATGATTATATAACTGCTTGTCCTGTAGGATCGTGTGAAATGCTTATAATATGCTTTATGTTGTAATATGAAAAAAACTCTTTCATTTTACTAGAGACATGCTGGAGCAATTGTCAGTCTTAATTTGTACAGGTACTTGGTTAATGGTCATAACCTCTAATAAGTGTGTGATTACAGAATCAGCCTTTTCTGAACTCATGCAGTTGCTCATTGAAATCTGTGGTATGGTGCACATACTTTGATTTTCCAAGCTCCACAAAATGAAACATTCATTTGCCAAGTTTCATTTCTTTTTTTTTTTTTTTTTGGTTTTATTTATTGTGTGTACAATACAGTGTTCTGCCTCCATGTTTGACTAAATGCCAGAAGAGGGTACCAGATCTCATTGTAGAAGGTTTTGAGCCACCATGTGGTGGCTGGGAATTGAACTAAGGACCTCTGGAAGAGCAGTCAGTGTCCTTAACCTCTGAGCCATCTCTCCAGCCCCCCAAATTTCATCTCTTTGAGTGCCCTTAGGATCACTTCATGCAGATAGTAGAATTTGGTTCTATAGGGAATAAGTATAACATTTTCTTATAATTTCCTTGGCTTGTTGCCAAGTGATAGAAAAATCTTTCTTTAAACCTTTGCTATTAACATGATGTTTCTCATGAAATTCTGAGATTTCTAGCACATTTCCTACTAATAGCTGATCAATTTCATCATTACCTTCTGCTAGTGGACCTGGGTTTTTTTTTTTTTTTTTGATGTTTGTTTGTTTGTTTTTCAAGACAAGGTTTCTCTGTAGCTTTGAAGCCTGTCCTAGAACTAGCTCTTATAAACCAGGCTGGCCTCTAAATCACAGAGATCCACCTGCCTCTGCCTCCCTAGTGCTGGGATTAAAGGCTTGTGCCACCACTGTCCAGCTTTGGTATGTGTTATATGTATAAGGGGTGATTTTTATTTCTGACAATTTCCTGAACTTGAATAAATAACAAAGTTAATTTTGAATCATCAGGAATAAGTTCAGTGGTTGTAAAACAACTCTTTCTGCATATTGAGAGTCAGTATCTATATTGAGAGATTGTGGAAAATCTAATAATACCATGAGAATAGCATATAATTCTGACTTTTGAATGCAATCATAAAGACTTTGAACTACTTTACTTAAATTTCCTGACTTACAGCCTGCCTTTACTGATTTGTTTGCATCAGTATAGAATGTAGGGGCTCCAGGTATTGGTGTTTCCTATACAGTGCAAGGAAGGATGTAGTTAGTTCTCTTTGTAAGTTGGATATTCGTGTTAATCTCTCCCCAAAAATTACTGCAAGCTTTGTCAGGTTCACTTTCTGCCCATAATTTGTCAATTTCTTCATTAGTTAAAGGCACTACAATTTCTGTTGGGCCCATTCCGGCTAATTGACAGAGTCTCAATTTTCCTTTTAGAATTATCTCAGAGACCTTTTCCACATAGGTTTTTAATTTTTTATTCTGTTTATGTGGTAAAAAGATCCATTCTAAGACAGTATCTTAGGATGAGAGGTCTCTGAAGGCATTTTGCAATGGCAAAGGGTTTTACCTTGCCTGTCCCTTGTTATCTGCATTCATTAGTCTAATGTTGGCCTTTGCTGCACCTTTTGCAGAAGGCTGGGGCCTTATGTTTGGATTATCTCTAAAAAAATTATGTCTGGGAACCCTTGCCTATAGTCCCTTTTTATATGACTTTGTTTACCACAATTGAAACATCTGACATTTTGATTTTTCTTAAAGTTTTTAGAAATCACCTCTCCTATCCAAGTATCATCATAAGTATGAGATTCAGTATCAACTGTATTTCAGATCCTTTCATCTATGGGTGCTGATCTTGCTTTTAAAGACCTAACTGCCCTTTTGCATTGTGTATAATTTTAGTAAATGACTCAGTCCTCTTCCCTGAGTCTTCAACCCTGTTCCAGGTATTCAAAGCTGATATATGGCACAGAACCAAGGTGTGTTCATCATATATAGACTGTCTTTGCAAATCAGCATAATCACTTTCACCGAGGAGCTGATCCTGGGAAATTTCAATACCATGACATACCACAATGATCTACTTCTGGCTTGAAAAATCCATGCGGTCCCATGGTTCTGCTTCTTCCTCCTTGAGGGCCTCTCTTTCTCTTCTCCTAAGTAGGCCAGGGAACTCTACGATTCGCTCCCGCCAACTTGAACCAATGCCTGACTCCACTGGACATCAGACCACAACACAGACAAAATTCCTATAACAGCAGGTGGCAGCCCAAACACTGGGCATCCTTGAGGCCTTTGGTGGCAGCACGGGCCATGAACGGCCACACAGACCCTGGCTGTGGTAGGATCACGGACCTAGACATGGCCTTTGGCAGGAGCTGCAGCCTGGATGTGACCATGGCTCTAGGTAGTAAGACAGCCTCCCACATCAGCCTACTTCTCACCTCTTCACTTCTTCAGGTCCTCCTCTTTTTGGTTTTTCAGGACAGGGTTTCTCTGAGTAGCCTTGGAACCTGTCCTGCCACTAGCTCTGTAGACCAGGCTGGGATTAAAGGCGTGCACCACTACCACCCAGCCAGATCCTCTTTCCAAACAAATGAATCATTTCGCTTCTCTTTTTCTGTCATTTCTCCACCATATATTTGCTTATCAAGTAATAGCAGGCCCTTGGATGTATTCCCAACAGCCTAGGTCTTGAGGACTTTAGTAACAATAAAGTTATAAAAATAGACATAGAAACAGAATTGAATAATAATCTACATCCTTTTTTATTAAAAGCATTAAAGAAACTAAGAGTTTTGTTATTTGAGACAGGGTTTCTCTGTGTAACCTTGGCTGTCCTGGAACCCATTCCGCAGACCAAGCTGGCCTTGAACTCAGAGATCCACCTACCTCTACCTCCCAAGTGCTAGGATTAAAAGCATGTGCCACCATTGCCCAGTCAAGCTAGGATTGAAATGGAATTTGTTCAGCTTGGTAAAGGGCATCTACAAATTACAGGTAGCATTACATATTTTGAAATGTGAAGGATTACAAGGTTCTCTCTCAGATTAGGAACAAGACAAGATAGTTTTTGCTACATCTATTGAGCTGGAGTTTTGACTGGAAATTCCTTAGTGTTTGTTCTCGCCTAGGGCAGTTAGGTAGGGAAAAGAAGTAGAAGTGGGAGCTGGAGAGGTGACTCAGCAGTTAAGATCACTAGTACTGTTTTAGAGACACCTGGTTTGGATTCCCAGCACCCGCATGGTGGTTTACAACCATCTGTGTCTCCATTTTTACAAAAGAATCTGACATCTTCTTCTGTCCTCCAAGGGTACCAGGAACACAAGTAGTGCACAGACATGTACACTGGCAATCACCTATATACATACAACTTAAAAATAAAAAGTGGAAATACCCAGATTGGAGAGGAATAAATTACCTTATTTGAGATGATACGATTTTTTTGTTTTGTTTTATTTTTGTTTTTCAAGACAGGATTTCCCTATGTAACCCTAGCTGTCCTGGAACTTACTCTGTAGACCAGGGTGGCTTCAAACTTAGAACTCAGAGATCCACCTGCTTCTGCCACCCACATATGCCACCACTGCCCAGTGTGATGTCATCTTCTTTTTTAAAAAATGTTCCTCCTGCGTGTACATTTCCATGCCAGAAGAGGGCACCAGATCTCATTACAGATGACTGTGACCCACCATGCGGTTGTTGGGAATTCAACTCATGATCTCTGGAAGAGCAGCCAGTGTTCTTAACCTCCGAGCCATCTCCAGCCCAAGATGATGTCATCTTGTATATAGAAAATTATAAGGAATTGACATACACATAAATAAGAAACATTTCTAGAATTAATAAATGAGATTGACAAGGTTGATAGATACTAGATTGTTATATAAAATTTTGTTGTAGAGTTATACACTAAGAACAATAAGAAAGTAATTCCATTATATTTCCATCAAAATGAAAAAAATGCTTAGATACAGCAAAATAAGTACAACATTTGTAAATTCATCAATGAAACACTGAAAAATGAAAGAACATCTAAATAAATGAGAAAACTATATGTTCATGGATCAAAAGACAGTATTACTAACATGGTCAATTCTTAGCAAGTTGCTATGTTTTCAGTATATTCCCTGTCGAATTGATCTGCTTCTTTTGTAGAAATCAGCAAACTGAGATTAGAATACATATGTATATTTAACAGGCCCCAAATAATTGTATTCCTGGGGGGAAAACATAATTGGAGAATTCATACTTCTCATCTACAAAGTTACAATAATCAAGACAATACTTTAAGGATAGATATATAGGTCAGTGGCATAGAATAAGAATCAGAAGTAGGCCAGGCGGTGGTGGCGCACGCCTTTAATCCCAGCACTCGGGAGGCAGAGGCAGGCAGATCTCTGTGTGAGTTCGAGACCAGCCTGGTCTACAGAGCTAGTTCCAGGACAGGCTCCAAAGATACAGAGAAACCCTGTCTCGAAAAACCAAAAAGAATTAGAAGTAAACCTATATGCTTACTGTCAATCAACTTACTGTAAGGCCACCAAGACCACCCAGAAGGAGAAGGCATAGTCTTTTCAACAAATGATGCCGGAATAATAGAAATCTATATATAAAATTATGAAGTGGTACTCTTGTCTCATACCACAAATGGATGTAGACCAAAATGAAATAGCCAAAAAAGTATGCCGCTTTCATTACATTCTAATAGTCAGATTGTAAGAAACTTTTATAATTCAGCAATAAGAACCCTGAAATTTATTTTAAAAATCATATTTATTTGATGGGTTTGAGTGTTTTGTGAGTATGGTGCACAAATTTGGAAGAGTGTGGGATCCCTTGGAACAGTAGTTACTGTTGGTTGTGAGTCACCATGTGAGTTCTGAGAATCAAACCTGGGTCCTCGGCAGGAGCAACCAGTGCTCGTAACTGCTGAGCCATCTCTCCAGCCCTAAAATTGTATTTTATGTGTATGAGTGTTTTGTCTGCATGTGTATCTGTATACCACCTGTGTTCAGGGTGCCTGTAGAGGCCGGAAGAGGCTGTCAGATTCCCCAGAACTAGAGTTATGGATGGTTGTGAGTCACAGTGTGGGTGCTTCCAGGTCTGGAAGAACAGCCAGTGCTCTTAACTGCTGAGTTACTGTTTCAGCTCTGCTTTTTAAAAAATAGCAAAGTAAATGTATTTTGTAGAAAACTGAAAGTTTTGATATAGTAGCTAGATTCCTCATAGTCAGAAGTCAATCTGGAATTCATTTATGGACTTTAATTATAAGTTAAATAAAAATCTGGATTTTTTTTCTTAATCTGGATTATGATTTTCTCATGTGTTTTCTTTTTCCAGAAAATCCCACATAAGATTTTTTAAAAACTAGGAAACTGGGACTCAGGGACACTGTCAGTGAGAATATGTAGTGGTAGACCCATTGTAGGGGGAGTTTCATGGTGCATTCCACACCTTCCTAGGCTGGGATGGAGGGGCAGGGTACCCTGCCCCTCTTAAGGAAGCAGGAGGAGGGAGGAGGGTTAGTGGGGGAGCGGGAGGGGACTGGGAGAAGGGGAGGAAGTGTAAATTTTTTTTGAATGAAAAATAAAAGAATATGAAAAAAAGAATAATAACAACTTGGGGAAAAAAAAAGAGGCGTGCATTCGAGGCTGAAGAGATGACTTAACAGCTGAGAGCAATGGCTGCTCTTCCAGACCAGACCCTGGTTTGGTTTCCAGCGCATATGTGGCAGCTCACAACAGTCTCTTACTCCAGTTCCAGAGGGTTGGACACCCTCTTCTTGCCTGAGAGAACTGCGCACACATGGTGCACAGACATATATGCAGGCAAAACACCCAAACAGTAAATAAAAAATAAAATGTTCAAGTTTTTAATGTGTGTATTCTTTGACCTAATAATTCTAATTTTTGATTTTTTGTTTGTTTTTCGAGTCAGGGTTTCTCTGAGTAGCCCCGACTATCCTGGAACTCACCCCTGAAGACCAGGCAGGTTTTAAACCCACTTGCCTCTGTCTCCTGAATGCTTGGATCAAAGGCATGTGCTACTACTGCCCGGCATAGTAATTCTGTTTTTAAGAACCCATTCTGTGGGAACCAAAAAGCTAGAAGTGTTGGTGGTAATGGTGCTTGTAGTAGTAAAATTAACAAAATGTTTAGTCAGTGCCTGCTTACAAAGGCTATACACATGTACACATATATTTTCCTGTTTGCATGAAGATGAAAAATCTGAAGAGATATTTGTGTGATTTAAATTTTTAAACTGTAATGGAAAAATATACAATGAAATTTACATTAACCATTTCTTTGTTTTGTTTTTTGAGACAGAGTCTCTGTACTTAGCCCCGGTAGTCCTAGAAATATCTGTATAAACTAGGCTGTCATTGAAATCAGAGAGATCATCCTGCCTCAGACTCCTGGGATTAAAGGCCTGCATTACCACACCCAACAACTATTTCTTCTTAATATAATATGAATTGATTAATTATTGGTTATTTGAGAATTTCTTTCATGCATACAATGTATTTTGATAATATTCACTTCCCAGCTCCCTTTTAATTCCTCCTAGGTCCAACCCTCACACTCCACCTCCTCCTAATTTACGTCTTTTTTAAAAAATGATCCCGAGTCCTATTTGCACCATCCATAAACTCAAGGGTATGGAGCCATGCCCTGGAGTATGATTTGACTTATCAGGGACCACACCCTTAATGAAAACTGAGTCTTCTTCCCTCAAAAGCCATCAACTGCCAGTAGCCCCCTTCTAGGGGTGGGGGCTTATGAGCCCTTTTCACTTCTTGCTAGATTGATGATGATTTGAACCTGTGAAGGTTTTGTGCAGGCAGCCACAGCTAATGAAAGTTCATGAATGTAGTGGTCAAGTCATGTCCAGGAGATACCATTTTGATTTAGTTCTTCCCAACTTGTAGCTCTTGTAATCTTTCTGTCCCCTCTTCCAAGAAGAGTACCTGAATCTTAGAGGTAAGGAACATGATGTCCCATTGTGACTGAGGATTCCATAGACACTTATTTACAATTTGGTCAATTATGATTTTCTGCTTAACCATCTACCACAAAGAAAGTCCTCTAGTGTGGACTAAGAACTTTACTTATCTATGGGTATAAAGATACAAATTTAGAGGGCAGTTTCATGCTATGTTCTCTTAGCAAAATAATAATATGTTCACTCCTGGGGTCTTTGAACTCCTGGATCATGGGTTTGGGGCTAGATTTACAGTAGTAGGCTTGAGTGTCCTCCCATGGGCTTGGCCTTAAATCCTCCCATGATTTGTTATCCCCATAACATGTGCGCTACAATTCCACCCATGGATATACCTCACTATGCTGTCCATTGTTGTAGCTTACAGGGTTTACAGCTGGTTAAGATTGTATATGACTTTCTCCCTGATAAATACACATAGCACCTTCTGGTCCTGTGAGAACAAATTAGTCAGGTGGAAGCTTCCTGATCAATACCTGCTTAATTTCTCCAGGTCCTTTGATTAGACTGTGTGGTATCTGTTTCTAAGTGTATATAGTTCAGTAATGTTAAATACATTTACACTGTTATGTAAACAGTCTCTAGAACCTTTTTATCATTCAAAAAGAAAGCACTGACATCAGCAGTCTGATCTCTTTTCTCTCCCACACGTTATCAATCACTCTTCTATTTCCTGCCATTTTCAGTTTTACTACCCGCATGTATATCTATAAGTGAAATTAATTCTTTTGGAAATGGCTTATTTTGTTCAGTGTAATGCCCTTAATGATCATTCATGTTGTAGAATGAGTCAAAATTACTTTTCTAATGTTTTAAAATTAATTAAGGGCTGGAGAGATGGCTCAGTGGTTGAGAGCATTGCCTGCTCTTCCAAAGGTCCTGAGTTCAATTCCCGGCAACCACATGGTGGCTCAAAACCATCTGTAATGAGGTCTGGTGCCTTCTTCTGGCCTGCAGACATACACACAGACAGAATATTGTATACATAATAAATAAATATTTTTTAAAAATTTAATTAACTTTGCAGTGCTAGGGATTGAACTCAAGACAAGTATTATGACACGGGGCTATGTCCTTAGCCCAAGAATGTCCTTTTAAAAGCCTTTTTTTGCTCTGGAGAGGTGGCTCAGTGGTTAAGAGCACTGGCTGTCTTCCAGAGGTCCTGGTTCTACTCTTAGTGCCGATTTGATGGCTCACAACTCCAGTTTCAGGGGATCTGATGCCCTCTTCTGATTTCTGTTAGCTCTGCATACATAGTGCCCATTCATGCAAACAAAACATGTGTTATATAAAACAAAATTCTTTTTCCTTTTTATGTCTGTCCAGCCATCTATTCATGGACCTGGCTGTTTTTCATGCTAGGCTTGTGCAGTGCTGGGGACTAAACCCAGGTCTTGCTGCATGCTAGACAAATACTCTATCTATCAACCATATCCTTAGTCCCGCTGTTCTTTTTTTTGGCTAACAAGAGTGATATGGCAGTAGATGTGGGTGTACATATTCTTCTTGAGATCTTGTTTTCTGTTCTGTACATGTTTTGAGTTTATAAGAACAGATCTAAAAAGTAGACTAAATGCTGGAGGGTGGTACTGGAGTAGGACTTTGACTTAATATTTCATATACTCAAAAATTTATAGTAGGCATTATGTTCTTTGTATGATTGATAAACTATGAAAAAACTAATTATTGTATATTTGGTTTCTGCAATATTTAGAAGTCAGAAGTCCCCTTTCCAGAGATACCTTCAGCTCTTGTGAAAACCTGTAAATCGAATCTGAAGCAGAATTCCTCCCCTAAAAATGTTTTCCAGGAATGTGCTGGGTAAGTGTTCTATGCTTGACCTTGCATATATTATGGGTGTTTGAGTTTATTGAGACAGAATCTTATATAGCCCAGGTGGGCTTCAAACTCACTTTGTAAGCTAAAGTTAGCCTTGAATTTCTGATCCTGCCACTACTTCTGAAGTTCTAAGATGGTATAAGTGTGTATCATGTGCTACACCTGGCTTGTGTACGTATTATCTATTGGTAACTCCAAGATAGAGGATGACAGAAAGTCTTTTTTTTTTAATCTTTATTTTGTACAAGTTAAGTTTTTGTTGTTGTTTTTTGTTTTGTTTTATTTTTTCTTAAGACAGGGTTTCCCTGTATAATAGGCCTTCCTGTCCTGGAACTCACAAGTTCAAGTGGCCTTGAACTCAGAGATCTGCCAAGAGACTTGAACCACCAACCAGCTTTTGAACTAACTATCTCTCTCTATCTCTCTTTCTCTTTGGTTTAGCAAGTTAAGGTCTTATCTGGATAGTTTTGCAATTAAGATGATCCCTTTCAGTAACTTTATGTAGAAATGGTTAAGTGAAGAATAATGGTCACAAGTCCATAAAGGTTATATTGAAGCAGGTCATGGTGTCAAGCCCCAAGATCACAGGATTTCTATGATAATTTTGGACCATCATTTCTCTGCTTTCCAAAGTTCTTGTGTGTAGCTTGAAAAGAGTCTAAAAATATTTTTTCTAGGTGTAAGCATTTGCTGAAAGTATTTTTCTCTGGAGTTTTGAAACAGGACAGGGAAGTTCTTAAGTATGACATTTTGACTAAATTCAGCTTCCTTATGAGCATGGAACAAAAATGGTTTCTGAGGAAATCTGGTAATAAGGAGGTGGTATTTTTGTAGTTGTGTGGATAGTCACTTGTCTCACAGAAAGGAAACTAAAGACCAGAGAAATGTGGAAAAGCTTATCCTGAGCTCTGAGAATATTTAAGTGACATTTTCATTGTGCTTTGAAGATTCCTCTGGTCAGATGTGGTTTATCATTGTACCTCCTGAATGCAGTGGGTAATGGCAGAAGGATCATGGTCTGAGGCAGACTTTGACTACATATAAAGACCTGTCTCTGGGAATTTGAGAGATAGCTCAGCAGTTAAGAGCACTGGCTGCTCTTCCAGAGGACCTGTGTTCAGTTCCCAGCATCCACATGGCAGCTCAGTTACAGAACTGTCTTTAACTTCAGTTCCAGGGGACCTAGCACCCTCACCCAGACATAAATGCAGGCAAAACACCAATGCACATATAAATAAATAAATCTTCAAAAAAGAGACCTTGTGTCCAAAAGAGCAAACAACAACAAAATCCAACAATACAGAACAAAAATAAAAAATAAAATATTTAAAAAAAGTGTTCTGGATACAATTTAGAGGGAGCTTGGAGGGTGGGAAAGTATGTGCAAGAACTGCATGAGTTAGATATTATCTGACCACTAATCTGTAAAGTATGAGATATGCAATCCATTTTCTTCTTGTTTTTCTTCAGTGGATTGATTGGATGGTCAGGGACTTGGAAATTTTTGAGCATGATTAGAAAATTGGTGAGAAAGACATTTGGGGAAAAGTTTGTGAACCTGTCCAGATGGGTGAAGGACATGAAGATACTCATTGCCATGTAAATGCTCATCCAAAGATGGCTTGAGCAGAGAAAGGTTCAGTAATCAAGCAGATAGGATGACCTATTCTGTGGACAGTCAGCCTCTTTCCTCAGCCAACCCTATCATTGCCCAAAACCAGAATGACCATACTGGCAGAGATGGAGGTTATGTGTGGGATTGACAACATGAACTTCTACTCACCAAATCTGACAGCTGCTGCTCAGTGCCAGATCTGCCTGAGATATGACACCATTTTCCAGGGCAACCAGCCAGTGACTTGGTGACAGGTTGACTATGTTGGACACTTCCTCTGTAGACAGGATAATTTGTCCTTACTGGGGTAGATACTTAATCTGATTATAGATTTGCCTTTCCTGCACATACTGGTTCTGCAAAACTACCATCCGTGGATTTACAGAATGCCTTATCACCATCATGTTATTCCACAAAATATTGTTTCTGACAAAGGAACTCACTTCTAGCAAAGTGAGACAGTGGGCCTACAATCATGAAATCCATTGGTCTGAACATGTTTCCTACCATCCTGAAGCAACTGGCCAGATAGTAAAATGGAATGAGCTTTTGATCTATTCAAAATTACAGAGCTAATTAGGAGACAGTAGTCTGGACTGCTGTGGCAGGGTTCTTCAGAAGGTGGTGTATGCTTTACATCAACATCCAATATATGATATAGTTTTTCCCATAGCCAGGATCCATGGGTCCAGGAATTAAGAGTTAGAGAAGGGTCATAGTGAGTAGGAAAATTTTTGCTTCCTATTCCTGTGACCTTAAGTCCTACTAGCGTAGAAGTTTTGGTTCCAGAGGGGGAACTGCACTTGCCAGGAGACAGTACAAATATTCCATTGAATTGGAAGCTCATACATCCCCCCTGGTCTTTGGGCTTCTAATGTCCTTAAACAAACAGACGAAGAAAGGAGTAACTACTTTAGGAAGGATTATTGATCCAGACTACCATGAGGAATCTGGATTGCTTACCATTGGATTGCTTCTCCACAGTGGAGGTAAGAAAGATCCTTAGGACATGTCTTGGTGCTACCATGTCCTGTGACTAAACTCAGTGGGGAAGTACAGCAACCCAGTCCTGGCAGGATGACGAAGGACACAGACCAGTCAGTAATGGAGGTATGGATCACTCCAGGAAGAGTCAAAACCAGCTGAGTTGCTTGCTGAGGGTGAATGAAGTACAGAATGGATAGTAGAGGAAGGTTAAGGCCACATGATCAGTTTCAAAACAAAGATTATAATTGATATGACTTTTCATTATGTTTTGTTAAGAATGTGTCTTTATAACTTTATGTGAGAAAGGAGCATAAAAATGAGGTAGACTGACGTCTCATGCAATACTCAACTTTATTCAAAATATCAGGCAGTTTATACTCTGAGAATTAAGAATAATCCCATTAGTAAGATGTTCAATCACAAGAACAGCATGCTTTTCCAGAGAGACATATAAACAAATAACAATAGTCAGCTGTGATGAATAAGGTAAAGTAAACTCACTCCTCTCTGCTCTACCTAGGAGGGGCATGAAAACACATTTCAAGAACAAATGTGTGTCCAGTCACAGAAAACAAAAAAAAGAAAAAAAAAACCAAATGTGTGTTTTTAAAGAAACAGGTCCTAAGTGCTCAGTTAATATTTCCTTCTTGGGTCTCTGAGGGAGTTGAAGACTAAGTAGTTATTGTTTCTCTTGTTTACCAGACTCAGAAAAGTAATGCACTAAAGAAATGTAAAGTATATAAGGGTGAGAGACATAAAAAGATAATTTTGAGTTGTTAATACAGGTTATAATAGAAAGTGAATTAGGTACAAAACTTTGGATTTACCAAGATAGGATATAGATAATGGAGTATTTTCTTTGAATCTGTCAAATGCAAATGGACTAGGCATTGTTGATGTACTTATTGCCTGAATATATTATATAATTATTATACTTACTGCATATAGTTTTTCTTATATTAGTTATAGCCTTCTTTATTTTAGCCAAAAGGAGGAAATGTAGTGATATTGTGTTTGTATTTTAATAACTAAAGTTTGCCTGAAGGACCAGAGTGCCAAGCTAAGCCACTAGAAGCTAGGCAGTGGTGGCACACACCTTTAATTTTTAGAACTTCGGGACAGATGGATCTCTGTTAGTTCAAGGCCACTTTGGGCTACACGAAATTGATCCAGTCTAAAAGAGAAACGGCTCACACAAAGGTGATCTCAGCACTTGGGAGTCACACACCTTTAATCCCAGCCCTAGGGTGGTGGAGACAGGAGTGAGATGGTTGGGTGGAGAGAGAAATATAAGGCGGGAGGAGACAGGAGCTCAGTGTAGTTTGAGGAGCAGTGCAGTCTGAGACAGTCGGTCTGAGGGACAGTGCAGTCTGACACAGTGCAGTCTGAGGACAGGATCATCCCTTTGATCTGAGCATTGGTAGAAGAACTAGTGACTGGCCATTCTGCTTCTCTGATTCTCCAGCTTTCACCCCCTGATAGCTGACTCTGAGTTTTTATTACTAAGACCAATTAGAATTTGTGCTACAGTCTTGTTTTCTTGGAGTTTTCTCATAAGAACTCAGAATTCCCTTCACACTAATCCATTCTTAGACCTTGTTCCAACCACTAATCATATTTAAGTTTGAGATACTACAGGAATATCCCTCAAAGGGACTTTGTCACCTATTCTAAAATTTATAATGTGTTCACGGTTGTACATGGGATAGTCATATTAGGCATAATTATGACCTGGGTATTGTTTTCATTTGGAAATTATGACATAAGGAGATATGATTGTGTATAAAGTTGACAGGGTGTACTTGTGATGGCTATTCTTGGTTGTTAGCTTGTCTACATCTGTAATTAACTAAAACCCAAGTGGTTGGGTACACCTGTAAGGGATTTTTTCTTAATTAAATCATTCAAAACAGGAAGATCGACACTAAATCCAGATTTTTTTTAAAAAAATATTTATTTATTTATTCTGTTTGTGTGTATGCCTGCAGGCCAGAAGAGGGCATCAGACCCCATTACAGATGGTTGTGAGCCACCATGTGGTTGCTGGGAGTTGAACTCAGGACCTTTGGAAGAGCAGGCAATGCTCTTAACCTCTGAGCCATCTTTCCAGCCCCACTAAATCCAGATTTTATGAGGTGGGAAGTTCTGCCTTAAATCTGGGCCACACATTCTGGTGGTAACCTATATAAAGGACATAGAAAAAGGAAGCTCTTGCTCTTTGCCCTCATTGTCTCTGGAAAATTTGTTTCTTTACATTAGAGCCATTTCTTTGAAATTCCAGTGTATGCTAAAGACCACATCCAGCCTTGTGGATTGAACAACTACTGTATTCTTGATTTTCCATTGGTAGACAGCTATTGTTGAACTAGCTAGACCAAGCCTGTGAGCCACTCTAATATATCCCATTCATTCTATAAGTTCTGTTCCTCTAGAGAACCCTGACTATCCAGGACAACAATGAAGACAATTGAGTTAGCTTTAGAAATGCTTAGGAGGCTGGAGATAATAGTAGAATCCACAGACTTATGGGGTTTTGAGCTGTGTTTGAATAATCAAACGAAGTTGAGAAATAAATAGTTGAATCACCATTGTCACCTGAGACTTGATTTGAGGCTGAGGAGTGACTTATGTTGTAGGTCCTTTGGCAGAAAAGAGTGTTTTAAATGAAAAGAGACTGTGGACATCTCTACTTCTTCATCCTTGACATTCTTCAGCTCAGTATGGTAGCTCTTCCCTCCCTCAGTTATTGGAGGACCTTTGTCACCTTGATTAGAACTGTGTTGATAGAGGGAAGATGCAGACACCAAGCTGCATGCATTGGAGAGTGCTATACTTCTTTATCATACAGAAGAAGAAGCCATACTCCAGTGGTAGAGACAGGCTGTAAGTTAGGGGTGGAAATGAGAAAAGGGTGGTTATTTTAGAGGATAGACTATTTTCAGTAGCTGTAGAAAAAAGAGTAAGAACTTCATTTTGACTCATGCTGGTATAGTCATGTGTCATGTAAGAGCTTTCACTTACTGACAGATTACACACATGATTGTGATCCCATAAGATTGTACTGCCTAGTGATGTGGTAAGCCATCTGTTTACATAAGCATTATGTGATGTTCAGACGGCAACAAACTCTCCTATCATCATGTAGCCCTAATCCATTTATTTGTTTACTTTTCTTTTTTTATTATTGTTTTTTCATTATACATATCAATCCAAGTTCCCACTCCCTCCCCTCCTACCCTTCTCCCACTAACCGGTGCACATACACACTCCTGTGAAGGCTACAGTGCCCAGAAGGATCTTAATTATCAAGAACCTTCTTCAGAAGACTCCAGATAATTTCCTGTCCCAAAAGAAGTGATCTGTATAGATTGTTTCTCATTCCAGTATCTCTGTCTTCCCTGTTCTCTTGTAAGTAGTGTACCTGCCCCTTGTTTTGTTTTTGTGGTATTAGGGATTGAACCAAGAATGGCACACATGTTATGTAAGCTCTATACCACTGTACCATATCCCAAGTCCCCCAAGTAAGAGTTTTATTACTCCTATAATAGAATTATAAATAAATTCTAAGAGATGGCTAATTTCATACAATTTCTCAAATATGTAGTGTAGGGATATGGTTCAGTGGGTAAGAAAAACATTTGCTGTTAAAGCAAGAGGACCTGAGTTCAACTCTCTTATACTCATAGAAAAGCCCAATATAACTACTTGTGCCTGTAACCCCAGTATCAGAGGGTGGAGCACCGGAGTTTGGTGGCCAGTCAATGTACCACATACACACATGCACATATATACACAATATATACATAATGCACACAAAGAAATGTGTAGCATAATTTATTAGGTGATTTACATTTCAAAAAAGATGGTGTAGTATATATTATTTCCTACCATAGGAGAATTATTGTACATTTAAGCACTTTGTTTTATTGGTAAAAGGTTTACTTTCTCTTGAAATACACATTCATGCACACACCTTGAATGCCTTTTAAATTACTATCTTCCTATTCCAATATTTGTGTGTTTGTGTGTAGTAGATGTAGGTGTGTGTGTGTGTGCATATAAATGCTAGAGGTCAGTATTGAGTGTTGGCTTCAGTCATGTTCCATCTTATTGTTTGAGACAGGGTTTCTCCTTGAATATGGACATGGCTGTTTTGGCTAGATTGTCTGACCAGCAAACCCATCAGGATCTTTTCATCTTTACTCCCCTGCACACACTCCCAGGCATTGAGGCTACAATGCGGCGCCGCCAGTGCAGCTTAGATGCCGAGGCTGGCGGGTGGGGTGGTGCCGGGATTGAGACACGGAGGCTTCTTTTCAGGTGGAAGAACAGTAACCTTTATTTTGCCCCTACCTAAAGCATTTTATACCTCTACTGCTTCTGTGGAAAACCACCGGCCAGAAAGAACACAAACATCCTTGTCAATTACAGACCACAAGGAAGTTCCCCTGTTGGTCGGGGGAGTGAGGGCAGCTAGATACAAAACTACAACATCATTTAAGAGAGGTTCTCAGGTAGCTTAGGCTAACCTTGATCTCACTATGTAGTCAGAGATATCCCTTCCTGATCCTCTTGTCTTTACCTTCCAAGTGCTGGGAATTTCAGGTATACACAACCAACCCTGACTTTTAACGTGGTTTCTAGGGATCCAAATTTAGGTCCTTTATGGCTACACAGCACTCTACTGACTGAACCATTCTCCCGTCCCCATTACTGATGTACTTTCTTTCTTGAATTATTTATCTTGTCCATACACATAAAAAAAGAACTTCTGACTCTCAGAGAGTAAAGGGATTCCATTTCTTTAAAATATTTTGTATGTTCACGGATGATACAGGAATCTATGTTCTTTTATAACGGCAATTTCTGTATACCAAATTGTGCATAAAGCACCTTTCTCAGTAAATGCTTCTTAACTATGACAAATGTATATAACTGGATCAAATCTTTTCTAGAATTGTCTATACCTATTTGAGTGAAACACCATTTGAAGAATACCAAGACAGTCCATACTTCTGTCGATTTTTACAATGGAAATGGCTAGAAAGGTAGGTTTTAATTTAATTCTGAATGAAAGTAACTTTTTACAATGCATACTATTTGATGTTCAGTTCAGTTTTCTACATGTCAAAATGTTACTGAAAATCTTGAGTTGTATGTATTATTTTACATGGAAATCTTTAGTAGGTGGAATGTTATATAATTCCTTCTGATTCAGTGGACCCTGTTCTCTTTCTTTAAAGTGGCAGTTAACTCTCATTGTACATTTAGGAAATAAAACATTTTGGCTTTTTAGTAATGCAATGCAGTGGTTGAAACTCTGCTGTCTAAGCCTCTGTTCAGATTCTTGCTAGTTGTGAGGCATTAGGCAATTGACTTAACCACTATGAGCTATAGATCCTTTTTATACAGAGACACTCATATACCTGTTTTAGTTAGGTTTCTATTGCTGTGAAGAGACGCTTTGACCATGTCAGCTCTTATAAAGGAAAACATTAAATTGGGGCTGACTTAAAGTTCAAAGGTTTGGTCTATTATCATCTTGGTGGGAAGCATGGCAACACATAGGCTAACATGATGATGGAAAGGTAGCTGAGAGTTCTACTTACCACATCCAGATCATCAGGCAGCAGGAAGAGAGTGACACTGGGCCTGTCTTGGGCTTCTGAAAACCCAAAGCCCACCCCAAGTGATACACTTCTCCAACAAGGCCACATTACTACAATAAGGCCATATCTCCCAATAGTGCCACTCCCTATGAGTCTGTGGGGACCATTTTAATTCAAACTACCATATCCTATGCTGTTTCACTCTTGCTGGGAGATGCATGTACAATGTGTAGACCAGTGTTTGGTGAACAAAAGAAATGCCACAAAAGGCCAGGCGATGGTGGTGCAAGCCTTTAATCCCAGTACTCAGGAGGCAGAGGCAGGCGGATCTCTGTGAGTTCAAGGCCAGCCTGGTCTATAAGAGCTAGTTCCAGGACAGGCTCCAAAGCTACAGAGAAACCCTGTCTCGAAAAACCAAAAAAAAAAAAAAAAAAAAGAAATGCCACAAAAGCATCAGCAGCTATTAGTACTATTGTGATTATTATTTCTAAAATTAATAGTTGATGCCACACATACACACACACACACACACACACACACAGTTTTTGAGATTAGGTTTCATTATGTTGTCTGGTTGGCTTGAAACTTACTATGTAGACCAGGCTGGCCTTAAACAGAGATCTGTTTTCCTCTGCCTTCTGAGTACTGCAATTAAAGATATGTGCCACCATACCCAGCATACATGAATATATATGCATGTTACATTTTGAGGTACTTTACATAAAGGAAAGTGTGATATATTTATGTAGTTTTCTTCAGCAGCGTTTTGACAGGTTGTAAAGTATGCCAAAAATTGATCCATGAACTATAAACATACATATTTCCTAGAATGGGCTGCTTGTGTATTCATCTTAAATTAGAATAACCAATCTGTTGTATATTTTGTGTTAATGATTTTAATAAATTTTAAATGTGCTGGTTTCTCTGAGTAAAAAAATTGAGAGTTGTGAGTCCTGACCGTAGACATCTTTGTCTCAGACACTGTTTCAGGCAACATGGGCCAACAGATAGGACTAATACAAGCTCTAAGTAGGCTTTTCTATTTGAAAATAACAGTGCAATGTGAGATCTGAAACCTTTTTTTTAATTGGTTAGGCAGCCAGTAACAAAGAACACGTTCAGACATTACAGAGTACTAGGAAAAGGCGGGTTTGGAGAGGTAAGTAACCTGTGCCAGTTATAGCAGTATTTCTGTTAGAAAGGTAACCAGTCATCTACACACATGAGCTCAGGTAATGTATCAACTTTATCGATATACTTATCTCCTTATGGTTCTTTTTGAGAACAGTTTCAGGCAACTTGATATGAAGGTGAATTTTTGATCAAAAGGTACTTCTGCTTTAAGCTTTAAAACAATAACAACAAAAACCTTATCTTTGTGACTTCACTTTTCCATTTTCCATTCTGGCAGAGTTATTTTTTCTTGCTTGATATTTAAGTTAAGTAGACTAAAAAACTTGTGAAATTTCTGTTATTCAGGACTAGCTCTTAAAATTTATATTGCATAGAGTACTATTTATTTTTGAAGAGATGATGTCTCACCCAAGTTGTCTCTAAACTCCTAGGTTTAATAACTCCTGCCACCTCAGCAAGCTGGGACCACAAATACATGCCACTGTAACTAATCAGAGGACATTGTCAAATATGCTTATTTAACTCATTTGTGTTTAGACATTGTCTTAGTTTACTTTCTGCTGCCTTGATTAAAACACTATGACCAAAAGGATCTTAGGGAGGAAAGGGTTTGTTTATCTAACACTTTTAGGGCTCAGACTTTCATCAGGGAATGCCACAGCATGAATTCAAGGCAGGAATTTGAAACAGCACCGTGGATGAATCCTGTTACTGGCTTCCTTCCTCTGGATTGTGCTCAGCCAGTTTTCTTATACAGCCCAGGGCCACCTGCCCAGGGGTGCGACTGCCTATAGTAGCTGCACCCTCCTCTATCAATTAACTATCAAGAAGGTAACCCACAGACATGCCCCAAAGAAGTCTGATGGAGGCTATTCCTCAATTGAAATTCCCTATTCCAAATTCCAGGTTGCATCAAGCTGATGATAAAAACAAACCTGTATAGATATAGATGTACCTTATACCTGCATTAAAAGGTGTTCAGGGCCTCTTTTGATGCCTTTTGTGCCTATAATTGGGAACTAGGAAGGTAGCAAGTTTTAGACTAGCTTGGATTATATAGTGAGACCCTGTCTGAAAAAAAAAAAAGTGTTCAGATCTTGGGACATAGAACATGGTTGATACTCAATACCTTAAAAAAAAAGTATTTTAAAATGTGTGAATTCAGAAAATCCTAGGGAAACTTCACATAGATTCTTGAGGGATAGGTTTTAAACATGAGAGCTGTATTGGATAGAGATCACCTATAGCATTTAGATAGAGAGTAGTGCATTTGGGAGTTGGTGGTGGCACATGTCTTTAATCCTAGCACTTGGGAGGCAGAGGCAGGTGGATCTCTGTGAGTGCAAGGCCAGCCTGGTATGCTAGGATAGGCTCCAAAGCTACACAGAAAAACCCTGTCTCAAAATATATATATATATATATAGGTGCTAGAGAGATGGCTCAGAGGTTAAGGGTACTGGCTGTTCCTCCAGAGGTCCTGAGTTCAATTTCCAGCAACCACATGGTAGCTCACAACCATCTGCAATGAGATCTGGTGCCTTCTTCTCGTCTGCAGGCACACATGCAGACAGAACACTGTATACATAATAAATAAATCTAAAAAAATAGAGAATAGTGCACAGTTCTGATGTGATAATTTAAAGAGACTTTAATTGCCCCATTAATTATCTGTAGTGGTCATGTTCAGCCTACGAATTTCCAGTTCCCCATGAGACAGGCAAGCCATTAGGAACTAGCACTTTTTAAAACCAGAAACAATTACATTGCCCAGATGTGATTTACATCATATATGTGCTCAAGTTCTACTTTAAAACAAAAGCAGAATCCACCAGCATTGCCTCAAAATTAGTTTAATTCAGAGTTACTGTGCTCAAGTGAGGAAGTGGACCAGAACTGCCATCACCGTGTTGGAGGAGTACGCCGATACAGCTGGAGACTTTCATAATTTATGGGGTTGCATTTGGCCAATTCACCCAACACTGTTGTAAGCCCTTCATGGGGATGGTCTGTAAGGACTCATTCCTCCATGGAATGTGTCGTAGACCAAAGACTTTTCTCTTTTCAGCTCATGCTGTCATTCTCGATCTCAAGGAACAAAGCATTAGATTTGGGCAAGGGGCAGATGAGAAGATGTTTTAGGGAGCAGGGTATCATGTTATAAGAATGAAATTCTAAGTTATAATCACATATATGGTTTAAGATTGATTCAGTAGGATCACGTGAGCAAATTTTAATCATTGTGAAAGACTTGTTATAGATTATATTTGGATACATTTTCTTGGGTTTTCAAACAAATGATTAGCTGGATGAATTAACTGTGGTAGCTCTTAGCAGACTTTTTTGGGTATGTTAGGCTCTAAGTCAAGGCCCAGAGGACAATGAGCAGTCTATTTCTACTCTGAATGTCTGTCAGAGGAGTCTTACTGAGTCAGTACAGGGACAGTTGCAGTTCCTATTTCAGTGAGCTTGGAGGGCAAAAATAATTTACTTATTTTGCCGACAGTAATGCCCTTGCTTATGCTTTAAGTGTTGTAAAGTCAATCTTCAGCTTCCTGAGGCAAGCACAGTGGAAAGCATTTGGGCTCATGACTGGTTTCAAAGGTAGCACAGTGTGGTGAGACCAGCATGTACTTCAGAGCTATACAAGCCCAGGGTCAAGTCCTGCTTCTGCTTGCCATCAGTTGTGTGATCTTGGGTCACCATCTTGACTTCATCTTTGGCAGGAGGATGATGATCCCTGCTTTAGCTTTCTGAGGACATGGAGGCATTGTGCCTAGCCATGAACTTTTAATTAACAAAATTCCAGAATCTGGGGCTGGAGAGATGGCTCAGTGGTTAAGAGCACTGCCTGCTCTTCCAAAGGTCCTGAGTTCAATTCCCAGCAACCACATAGTGGCTCACAACCATCCGTAATGAGATATGGTGCCCTCTTCTGGCCTGCAGGCATATATGCAGACAGAATACTGAGAATACTATATATATAATAAATAAATAAATCTTTAAAAAAATTCCAGAATTATTCAAATTTTCTAAAACTTTTGCTTTTCTAAGAATCTAAAGGCATATCAAGACATACTTAAATAGACTCAGCATGATCACATACGAAAACAAGTTCCATTGTGTCTTGATAAAGCACACTGTTTTGTTCACTTTACTCCCAGCAGCTACTATTGACAAGAAACTGGGAGTCAGAGGAAAATCCAGTGGAAAACTTCAAGTTATCAATACCCAAATGGCCTTGGCTCATCCCATGCTGTGTCCAGCCTTTACCAGAAAAGATTATCACAGAGAAAATAGTTACTTCATATACCCTAAAAATGTCAGGTATATATAATCCTTTTTCTCCCCTTTCAAATAGGTATGTGCCTGTCAAGTACGAGCTACAGGAAAAATGTATGCCTGCAAAAAACTAGAAAAAAAAAGAATAAAGAAGAGGAAAAGTGAAACTATGGCTCTGAATGAAAAAAGAATCTTAGAAAAATTGCATAGTAGATTTGTAGTAAGTATTTCATTTTAGTCATGGTATCAGTTACTTTTTTTGTTGCTGTAATAATATGCTTGTCCAGGGCTGGGTGGTGGTGATGCACACCTTTGATCCCAGCACATGGGAGGCAGAGGTAGGAGGATCTCTGTGAGTTCGAGGCCAGCCTGGTCTACAGAGTGAGTTCCAGGACAGCCAGGGCTGTACAGAGATGCCCTGTCTAGAAAAATAAAACAAACAAACAAACAAAAAAATCCATTTATAAAGCAACTTAAGTAAGGAAGGGTTTATTTTGGCTCACAGTTTGAGAAAGAGGTACAGTCTATCATGGCAGACAAGGCATGGCATCCAGAGTATACAGTTGCTGGTCATATTACATCTGCATTAAGAAACAGAGATGTGAATGCTGGTGTCAGCTTGTTTTCTCCCTTTATTCAGTTTGGGACCTCAAGCCCTGGGATGGTGTCTCTAGTGTTTTCAATAGGTTTTCCCGCAGCTGAACCTTTCTGGAAATATCTTTCCAGATACTGAGGTTTGTTCCAAGGTGATTCTAAATCCTGTCAAGGTGACAAAACTTAACGATCACAGTCTTCCCTTGTATGATGATTGAGTCATAGCATTTTGGTCAGCAGTCCTGTTGTAAACTCTTATTCAAGTCATGGACTCAGGTGCTGTGTTTCTTCAGAGTTTTTGTGGAGTTCTGCTGTCCCCTATTGGAAATAATTTCATTTTGTAATGATGTCCCTCTTATTCTAGCATGCAAGCATAAGGCAATGCTGATCACTATTGATTTGTAACTTGTTGCCAGTTTTATGCTGTCCACCATCCCATGCTGTCAGGTCTTCTTCACACTTTGATGATTCCTGATGAGTGCTTTTTCTTCCCCTTGTGACAGCCAAGCTCATGTGTTTGCTGCCTCTCATTGATCAGCTCTGACTTTGAGATACTTGAAGGGTCTTTTTCTAGTCCTTCTAAAGTGGTCTTCCTCTCCCCTCTGACCTCAGTCTCTTTTCCATTCTTTGATTTTCTTTCTTTCTTTTATTTTTATTTTCTGCACCTGAAGGGTTTGCTACTAGACCTTCAACTACCATGCTCCAATTGTAAGATCTTTCAAATCTTACGCTCACTTTTGCAGATGAGAGCTGAAGATGGGGTAGAGTGGTATGAAGCAGGAGTGACCCCAGATTGTAGGGTATATGATGTATAGTGTGGTCTCCCTACTCCTACCTAGATATTCCTTGGAGCGTCTTTTGAAGTATAAAGACTGGTTAGGACAAAAGATGAGCTCGTGGTGGTGGTGTACACCTTTAATCCCAGCACTCAGTCGGTAGAGGCAGGAGGATCTTTGTGAGTTTAAGGCCAGCAGAGCTAGTTCTAGGACATATAGGGCTGTTAAATAGTAGAGAAACACTGTCTCTAAAAAAACAAAAACAAAACCGAAGAAAAGACAGAAGATGAACAATGGTTATAAGATGATTCTTAGTGTTAAAATTTATTTCCTTTAAGTCATTTATTTCTTGGTATCAAGGTTATCTGCTTTGTAGAGACAGATGTTCCAAACCAGCTCCTCTTCATAGCCAGCATCTGTATTTAGTAACATGAGTCTATGTGTTTGTTATGACAGTTTCACATGAAGTGAAGTGATAGTCTTTAATAAAATACTCATCTTATAGCTATTTAAACATGTACAACCTTGAAGCATACAAACCTCAAATTTCACTTTATTAGAGGGATATAAGTAGTTATGGCCTATGACACAACATAATTTTGTTTCTATATTTTTAGCTTCTTCCAAAGAACCTAGATTTACTTCATTTTTTCTTTGATTCTGGTCTTTTCCTGCTTACAATGACTCATTGGCAGGTTCTGACATACCCTTGAGTTGTGGTCGTTCCACTGCCACCCTCTCCTGAGTTTCCACCTCTGTCTGCACTTGCTCCTTACAGTCTGTTCTCCATGAAGCAATAATCTGTGGAGGAGTTAAATTGGTCTACACTTCTTTACACTAAACTGTCCTGTGGTCATTTTCACTCTGAGACTGAAACTGAACTCTGCTCCAGCTTCTCAGGCACTGAGGCACCAGGCTCCTGTAGCCTCTACCACTCAGCTAACCAAGATGTCCCATCAGGCCTGGGATCTAGGTGTGTCCTCTCTCTGGAATATGGCCACCACCTCTGTTGATCCTTGAATATCACTGCTTTCTGTTTCTGCATTGGTCACTCTTGCTTCACTGTCTGGTGTTTATAGGATAAAAAAGCAGAACCCTTTGGTGTCTTTTTTGCCACTGGTTCCTAGATCAAGGCTGGTATGATCAATGGTTCTCAGTATTATTTAATATGTATTAACTGTGTGTGGGATGGATATTCATTCACAGGAGGGGAGAGGGTAAGGGTCTTTGTTTCTTGAAGCATGAATGAGACATACCACTCAGTTTAACTCTGGTCTGACATAAGTCAGCTGATGAAAGTGGACAGTGGTATGCTCTAGATACTTCATCCCACTCTCCTCGTTTTTAAACCTCTCCCCTTTACCTGCAACTTTACTCTCCTAGCCTTTAATAAAAAATGTTGACCAAGTTGAATTTATTCATTTTATTATAAATGAAAATCACTATAATTTATTACATGACTAGAATAAAGGGAAAAACCATATAGTCACTTTAATAGTTGCTTGGAAAGCCGTTTATTAAAATCCAGGTCCCATTTTTGATTAAGAGCTTCTAAGTTAGACTGGAACGATGGCTCAGCCATCTTAAGTTTACAGCCTAAGCTAAGCTTACAACTTAGCTAGCTCTAAGCAAGCTAGCTTTGCTTTCTAACACACATCATTTATCATGTGATGCTATTGGAATGCTCACCCCCATGTCTAGACACCCATTCTCACTGTCTCTACTTAACATTATATTGGAAATTCTAGCCAGTGCAACAAAATAAAGGAAAAGAATTAGGGTTAAATTAGGATAGAATTAGAGCTAGAGAAAGAAGTAAAGGAGTAAAAGATTGTATTTTTGAACAATGTAATTGTATGTGGAGATACTCCTAGACTTTCTAGATAGCCAACCTAGGATTTGACTAAATGACTAGAAGTGAATCAGCCACAGTTAGGAGGTGTGCGTGAGTGCATGTGTCTATACATCTGTCTGTACATGTTAGTATATATAACAAATACACACCTATATATTTTCTTTTTTTCTTTGTTTTTGCTTTTCTGAGATAGGATTTCTCTGTGTAGCCTTAGAGTCTATCCTGGAACTCACTCTGTAGACAAGACTGGCCTCCTCGAACTCAAGGAGATTCACCTGCCTCTGCCTTCCGAGTGCTGGGATTAAAGGTGTGCACCGCCAGCTCCTGTCTCCTATGTACACTCAGGCCAGAGGAGGATGTCAAGTATCCTACTCTATTACCCTCCGCCTTATTTTCTTGAGACAGAGTCTCTTACTGAACCTGGAATTTGCTGGTTTGTTTATTGTTTGTTTTTTTCCAGCTAGGCTAGCTGGCCAGCAAGCCTCATCAATCCTTCTTTCTCCCCTCCACCCCAGGACTGGGATTACAGGTATTCATAGCCATGCCCAGCTTTTTTTTTTCTTTTTAACTGGGGTCAAAACATAGGTCCTCATGTCAACACAGGCAGCACTCTTATCCTTTGAACCATCTCCTTAGCCTGCAAATGAGAAGCATATTAATAACATTTACAATAGCACCAAGAGTCATCACAGTCTAGGCAAAAGACTAGAAAAGACTTCTACGCTTAGAACTGTAAGATTCTATTATAAGAAATTAAAGAATGCCTTAGCAGAAAGGGACCATGATCCTAGACTGGGTAATTCAATGTTGTGAAGATGCTGGCTCTTCTCAGTTGATCTAGAGATTAAATGAGTTAAGTATAATCACAACCCAAACCCCAACAGGGTGAGTTCATGTGTGCATGTGTACATTTGTTTTCGAACTGTCATACAAGACAATAGAAAGGTGAGGAATGTAGCTCTCTGGGAGAATACCAGCCTGGCAGATGTGAGGCACTAGGTCCAACCAATAGGAAGACAACAAAGAGGAAAAGAAATATTATTTTTGACCAGGTGCACCTGTAATCCTAACTAGTCAGAAAACTGAGACAGGAGGATCACTTGCTCCTAGGAGCTCAGTGCCAGCCTGGGAAAATCTCATTTCTTCAAAAGGCAAAACAAAACAAAAAGCATAAAGGCATTTCACAAAAAAGGCCGTGACTGACTAATAAATTAATGAAAAAGTATGGGGAGTATTCATTGCAAATTAAACCAGAATTACAGTTCAAAGCTAGCCTTGGCTATATAATGAGTCAGAGACCAACCTAGATTACATAGTGCAACCAGTCTTCCAAAATTAAGGATTTGGGATATGGTTCAGCATCACAAAACAATAAAATCACACAATCAGCAGCCATTACACCCTGACCATCCTGGCTCAGACCAAAAAGATCAGCATCATCAAATGTTGGAGGAGTGTGGAGCAACAAGATCTTGCCAGAACTGCTGAATGAAGTGTTCCAGAAGTTCTTAGTGTCACACAGTCATACCAAAGTGTGAAGAAGTCACATTCCATGCAGACTTGCACTGAGCTATTTGCTAAGTAAAGGCCCAGAGACATGATGTGTGGTGTGTACTTCTCTGAAGCACATAGTGTTTGAGTGTTCTAATTACAAACTTAACAGATAATTCAGATTATTGTTAGCAAATACAGTAAGTTAAGAGTGAACAAGCAGATTTTTTTTGTGTGTGTGTCTTTTTTTTATGATGCTGTTGTCTTTAGGTTAGTTTAGCCTACACTTATGAAACCAAGGATGCCTTGTGTTTGGTGTTAACCATTATGAATGGAGGGGATTTGAAGTACCACATTTACAACCTGGGCAATCCTGGCTTTGAGGAGCCGAGAGCTGTGTTCTATGCTGCAGAGCTGTGCTGTGGCTTGGAAGATTTACAGAGGGAAAGAATTGTATACAGGTAAGAATGGTGTGACCTGACAGAGCCTGTGAGTGTTGAAACCTTCCACTGGGAGCTTCCTCTGGCTCATACTGGCTGTCATGGGATGGAAAAGGGACAACAGGGAGGCACTGGGTGGCATTCTGAGGGGTTGAGGTTGTCGCTTAAACTGTAGGACACAGCCAGTCAGAAGTGTACCTTGGTTTCCCTCTTAGTTTATCTTTACTCTTCTAAGAAATTGTCCTTTTGAGGCAGAACCTTTTCCCTTAAGCTGATCAGATAGCCAGTGCTATTTGTGTAAGCATGAGAAAGCCTGTTTGTAGAATTCTGAGGTATTTGGCAGCTCATAATTTTCCAAGAAAACAACATGATCAAGTATAGTAAAAATGTTTTCCTGCCAAGTGGTGGTGGTACACGCCTTTAATCACAGCACTCTGGAGGCAGAGGCAGGTGGATCTCTGAATTCAATGCCAGCTTGGTCTACAGAGTGAGTTCCAGGATAGCCGAGTCTGAACAGAAAAACCCTTTCTCAGTAAAAAAAGGTTTTCTTTTCATCTTAGAATTCATTAAGAAAACCAGATTAAGCTTTGTAGTTAGATTTAGCTTAGTACAATCAGTATGTTTAAAATTTGAAAACAGTTCATCTCTCTTAGATACTGGAGTTGTTATAAAGTGAATCTCATATTGATCACTCTCCCTGGGGACTTTTATTTTCTCTTCCAGAGATTTACTTGCCAATCAATCCATAATAAGAGTTTCTTTCCTTTCAAAAAATGTTTTTGTGCATATGTTTGTGCATGTGTGCATGTTTGCAGAAGCATGTTTGTTGAGGGCCAAGATCATCTGTGGGTATCAGTTTTCACTTTTCAGTTTGTTTGAAATAGGGGCTTGCTGTGATAGTTGGCCTGTGAGTTTCTTGGGATTCTCTTGTCTCTGCTTCTCATCTCACCAAGATTATAGATGCTATATCACCTGACTTTACATGGGTTCTGGGTACTCAAACCCAAGCGCTCATGCACAGCAAGTGTGTTTATCCACTGAGCCATCTCTCCAGCCTCCTAATGAGAATTCCTAGTCTTGTGCCTTTTTTAAACTATAAAATTCCAGAGGGATCTATGTATCTCTTGCATTCATCTTCATTCAGTTGGTCATCACTTTACTCTGGATTATCTCCCTCAGTCTCTATTTTCCATGGTAAGCAGCTTAGTCCATGTCTTTTTCTTGTCAGTAAACTGACAGAGACTTGAATAGATTTCCATACTGCCTGTGTTGACCCAGTGCATTTTCCAGAAGATCCTGATAAGACATGTTTGAATGTAGATCTGACCCCATTTCATCTTCCTCTGGTTTGGGACCCTTGTTCACCAGGTGTTCAGACCCTTAAGTACTTAGCATCTTACTAACTTCTCCATCCTTGTTTCCTGATGGCCCACATCAATCTCCTCAGCCCTTGTTATACAAGTGTATTTGTGGTTTCCAGAACATCTAAGAAGTCTTTGTAACTCTAGTCTTGGCAATAAGCCCTTCTGTGGAAGCCTTCTTCACTTTAACTCCTCTTCCCATCGATAAGAGGACTAATGCTTATTTTTCTTGAGTTATTCCAGTAATGTCTTAGTCATTGTTCTATTGTTGTGAATAGACATAATGCTCAAGGCAACTCTTATAAAGGAAAGCACCTAACTGGGGGCTTGCTTACAGTTTCAGAGGTTTAGTCCATTATCATCATAGTGGGGAGCATGGCACTCCGTAGACTGGAGCTGTAACAGTAACTGAGAGCTACATTCTGATCTGTAGGCAGAGAGAGGCAGAGATTAGGCCTGACATGGGCTTTTGAAACCACAAAGCTCACCCCCAATGACATACTTCCTCCAACAAGGCCATAACACCTAAAATCCACTCTGGTGATTAAGTATTCAAATATGAGTCTATCTATAGGGGTCATTCTTGTTCAAACCACCACATCCTCTCCCAGTAGCATGAATGCTGTCGCTCCAGGATCCCTAAAATGCTGTGGGGGGCAACTCAGTGTAGAGTTGGTCACATCAGACTGTGAGTTTCTCAAGAGTCCCTGATCTTGTTTTTTTTTTTTTTATCATTTTACCCCTGATCTTGTTTATGCTACAATGATTGACCTTCAGTTTTTCTCTATTGTCTCCCACAGATCAGACACCCCTGATATAGCCTTACCTTCAGTTACTGAGAAAGGGGGAGATTACTTCTCCAACCATGATTCTTTAGAGGCAAAGGTGCCGCATCCGAATTGAGCTTAACTTTTTTCATCCGAATTGAGCTTAACTTTTTTTGCTGTTATTTAGAGGTGGACTCAGGTCACACTGATTTGATTCTGGGTTACTCCTGGAGTGAAAAGGGATTTCAGCTGAGATCTACCTGCTTGCCTTCAACCTCATGGTGAATTCTTGGGCTGTCTGGAGGAGTCTTCATTTTCTTAATCTAGTGGCTACTTGGATTTCAGGTAGCACCACAGAGAAGGTATGATTGGGGCTTTCCATGAGAACTGGTCTGTGTCTCCCTCCCTCTGTATCCACAGTGCTTACCTTCAGTGGTGCCCTGAGTGTTTTGCGAGCAAATGACTTTGAGCTCCTAAAAGTGGCCCTCTCTTCTGTTTAAACATTGGTGTACCTAAAGGAAAAGGTGTTGGTTTGTTTTTAATGTCTTCTTTCTGGTTTCATAGGTTGCCATTTAGTAATTCTTACTAAGCCATGTGCCAGAGAGATGACGTTTTGTTTTGTTTGAGATAGAATCTTACTATGTAACCTTGATTGCCATGGAACTTGCTATGTAGACCAGGCTGGCTTCAAATTCATAGAGATCTTCCCGTCTCCACCTCTGCTAGGATTAAAAGTGTTCACCACCACTAGACATGGACTTTATTAAAGCCATGAACTAGAGAGACAATATGGGTTAAAATGTTTGAATTTTCAGCATTCTGAAAATCAGCAAAAATGAACTGTGTAAGTAACATGGCAGGGCTTCAATTTATTCTTTGCAGCCAGAATTGAGAACCTAAGTGAGGTGGCATAGTGCCAGAATATTTTGTTTCAGTCAGATATTGTGGCATGCTTGAGTCTTGGCCAAGGTGAGCCTTGTTCTTTCCATGCATTTGCCCAGGGTCAATTCCTCAGAATCTGTTTAGCAGTCCTGCTTTTAGTAAGGCTGGGTAGTGGGAGGAAAAGGTTACCCTTACCAGGATGGAAGGACTTCTATGAGCATCCTGTTGGAGCCAACGTAACAGTCTACTGAAACCCATGTGTTTGGAAGGAAACAGAAGTAATTGAGGGCCTTCTAGGTCCTATGCTATGTCTGTTGATTTTTTTTAAATATTTATTTATTTATTATGTATACAATATTCTGTCTGTGTGTATGTCTGCAGGCCAGAAGAGGGCACTAGACCTCATTACAGATGGTTGTGAGCCACCATGTGGTTGCTGGGAATTGAACTCAGGACCTTTGGAAGAGCAGGCAATGCTCTTAACCACTGAGCCATCTCTCCAGCCCATGTCTGTTGATTTTTATCTGATTTATGTAGATGAAAGGTGAGGATATTAGGAGAACCCATAATGTCATAGAGCCTTTTATCTCACGTTTTACAGGAATACTCCATCTTTTTCTTCTTTCCAGAGCCCTCTTTTTTTGCTTGTTCAGATAGAATTTCCAAAACAAGAAGTCACCAAAGGTACCTGGTTCAGGATGTTTCAGGAGTGCTGTCAGGCATGAGGCTGTTGTAATACTCCATAGGTACAAGCAGTGAGCTGCCCAGGCACACAAGTGAAAAACAGGATCCTGGCAATAAAAACTTGCTTGTGTGATCTTTGAGCTGTCACGGTTGGTTTAATACCTCAGATACCTTGCCTTATAACGTACTATTTATTTAAAATGTTTGACAAAAAACAAAAATCAAGTGAACGAAGTCAGTGTATGTGTTGGGAGAGTTTTGAGAGAAGTGTAATCTGTATTTTACATTCTTTCCTTCCTTCCTTCCTTCCTTCTTTCTTTTTTTGAGACAGGGTTTCTCTGTGCAACCCTGGCTGTCTTGTAACTTGCTCTGTAGACCAGGCTGGCCTTGCACTCACAGAGACAGAGATTTACTTTCCTCTGCCTCCCAGGTGTTGGGATTAAAGGCATGTGCTACCACCACCCAGCTGCAAAAACATTTCTTGATTTAAGAAGTCAACTTTCAGGAGGTCTCATTTATTAATTGTTGCTATCAGTGTTTGTGCTACTGGTGTTATATTTAGGAAGTGGTCTCCTGTGCCCATGAGTTCAAGACTATTTCCCACTTTCTCTTCTATCAGGTTCAGTGTGGTTGGATTTATATTGAGGTTGTTAATTCATTTGAACTTGAGTTTTGTGCATGTTGATAGATATGGATCTATTTGCATTCTTCTACATGTTGGCATCCAGTTATGCCAATACCATTTATTGAAGATGTTTTCCTTTTTCCATTGTATAATTTTAGCTTCTTTGTAAAAAATCAGGTGTTCATAGGTGTGTGGATTAATATCAGGTCCTCGATTCTATTTATGCATTTTCTGATATCTTCTTCAATTTCTTTCTTCAAAGGCTTAAAGTTCTTGTCATACAGGTCTTTTACTTCTTTGGTTAGTGTTATGCCAAGATATTTTATGTTATTTGTGGCTATTGTAAATGGTGTTGTTTCTCTGATTGCTTTCTCAGACCTTTATCATTTGTATATAGGAGGCCTACTGATGTTTTTTTAGTTGATTTTTGTATCCTGCCACATTACTGAATGTGTTTATCAGCTCTGATACTGAGAAGTTTCTTTTTTTTTCTATTTTTTTTGAGAAGTTTCTATAAAGCGAAGGACACACTCCCCCCACTCCCCCACCTCCTGCCAGCTCATATCCTACTGATGGAGCAAGGCAGTGACATTGAATAAAGACATATATCAGAATTTATAGTGAGTAGTTTAAAAAATAGACTGGATTTTTTTTTTATTCTTTCTGAAACTTGTAAGGCTAAGGAAAGAATAACACTTTTTAAAAATGTTTATAAGACCTGCTATGATTATCTAGCGGTGGTGGTACACACCTTTAATCCCATCACTCAGGAAGTAGAGACAAGTGGATATCTGTGAGTTCAAGGCCAGCCTAGTCTACAAGAGCTAGATTCAAGACAGAAAAAATCCTGTCTTGAAAAAAAAAAAGAACTACTGTGAACCATATTCCTCTAGGGCAGACTTTCTACTGCTTACTAAATAGTTCTCTATATAATATGATTTGAACATCTCTAATACTAATATCTGAAATTTGAAAGGATCTTAAATCCAACACACATACTTTCTCAGTTGCTCATTAGTATATGCGTGTGTGTGTGTTTGTATGGGTACACGTGTATGTATAGGTACATGTTCATGTATTTAAACATGCATGTGGAAGCCACAAAATGACATTGGTTGTCTTTCTTAATCACTATTTATTGTAGCAGGGTCTTGATGAATTCGGAACCCACCAATTCAAGGTAGTCTAGCTAACATCTTGCCCAAGGTATAGACATCCTGTTTCTGCCTCTTGAGTTCTGGGATTACGGGCTGCTGTCATGTCTTTACTTTTTTGGGGGAGGGGTGGTTTCTTATAAATATTTAAAAGGTTTCTTTTTCTTTCTTTTCTTTTCTTTTTTTTTTTTTTTTTTTGGTTTTTCAAGACAGGGTTTCTCTGTAGCTTTTGAGCCTGTCCTGGAGCTAGCTCTAGTAGACCATGCTGGCCTCGAACTCACAGAGATCTGCCTGCCTCTGCCTCCCGAGTGCTGGGATTAAAGGTGTGCGCTACCACCACTCGGCTCAATATTTAAAAGGTTTCTATGTGTAACCTTCGCTCTTCTAGAACTAGCTCTACGAACACCTGATTTTTGACAAAGAAGCAAAAAATATCAAATGGAAAAAAGAAAGTATATTTTACAAATGGTGCTGGCATAACTGGATATCAACATGTAGATAAATGAAAATAGATCCATATCTATCACCATGCACAAAATTCAAGTCCAAATGGATTAAAGACCTCAACATAAAGCCAACCACACTGAACCTCATAGAAGAGAAAGTGAGAAGTACACATGAATACATTGGCACGAAGACCACTTCCTAAATATAACTCCAGCAGCACAGGCACTGAGAGAAACAATTAATAAAAGGGACACCCTGAAACTGAAAAGCTGTAAAGCAAAGGACACAGTCAACAAGACAAAATGGCAGTCTACAGAATGGGAAAAAATCTTCACTAACCCCACATTAGACAGAGGTCTGATCTCCAACATATACAAAGAACTCAAGAAATTGGTCATCAAAAGAACAAATAATCCAATAAAAAAAATGGAGTACAGACCTAAGCAGAGAACTCTCAACAGAGGAATCTAAAATGGCTGAAAGACGCTTAAGGAAATATTCAACATCCTTAGTCATCAGAGAAATGCAAATCAAAACAACTCTGAGATTCCATCTTATACCTGTAAAAATGGCCAAGATCAAAACCACTGATGACAACTTAGAACACTCCTGCATTGCTGGTGGGAGTGCAAATTGGTACAATCCCTTTGAATATCAGTATGGCAATTTCTCAGAACAATCTTCCTCAAGACCTAGCAATACCACTTTTGGGTATATACCCAAAGGATGCTCAATTGTACCACAAGGACATGTGCTCAACTATGTTCATAGCAGCATTGTTTGTCATAGTCAGAACATGGAGACAACCTAAATCCCCTCAACCGAAGAATGGATAAGAAAAATGTGGTACATTTACATAATGGAGTACTACACAGCAGAAAAAAATAGTGACATCTTGAAATTTTCAGGCAAATGGATGGAGCTAAAAAACATCATACTGAGTGAGGTAACCCAGACCCAGAAAGACAAATATAATTTGTACTCTTTCATAAGTGGCTTTAGACATAAAGCAAAGAAAACTAACCTATAATTCATAATCCCAGAGTATTATAGAAGGCTGCTTGTTTGTTCCCAGCTGCTCAGCCCCAAAATAACCACACAGAAACTGTATTAATTAAATCACTGCCTGGCCTATTAGCTCTAGCTTCTTATTGGCTAGCTCTTACATCTTAATTTAACCCATTTCCATTATTTTATATTTTACCATGAGGGTTGTGGCCTGCTGGCAAAGTTTCAGCTGACAGCTCACGTCTTTCCCCTCTGGTGACTACATGGCGTCTTGTGACTCTGCCTTCTTTTTCCCAGCATTCAGTTTAGTTTTTCCCTCCTAGCTCTACTCTGCCCTATCACAGGCCAATGCTGATTTTTTTTAATTCATTAAGCAATAAAAGCAACTCATTCAGAAGGACTTCCCATATCACCAGAGAACCAAGACAACAAAGAAGACCCTAAGAGATATATACATGGATCTAATCTACATGGGAAGTACACAAAGACAAGATCTCCTGAGTAAATTGGGAACATGGGGACCATGGGAGAGGGCTGAAGGGGAAGGGAGAGGCAGAGAGGGGAGCAGAGAAAAATGTAGAGCTCAAGAAAATCAGTTTTAAAAAAATGTTAAAAAAATTCTTCATGGCAATGAGCCTTTGCCTTTGCTTTCCTCTCTTACCCCAACTTTTGAATGTTGGTGTCTAGAAGGCTGGTTATATGGGCGGTAAAGTAATTTTCCAGTGGTGAGCATAAGCAAAGCAAAGATCTATTGACATCTGCAGAAGAAGAAGCAGATGAACTCCTGGAAAGAAGATAGTGTAATAGAAGAAGAGCTCTAAAAGTATTTAAGAAGAAAGTTGTTAAAAAAAATTATTGGATGGGACACCTGTGTGTGACTCACATTTGGATGTTTGGGCAGACATCTTATTTTGCTGAGGGATAAGTGTCATTTTATATGTGAATTGTTTCTTCTTTGGATGGGGATACCTATGCAGTGCTGCTTGGGCTATTAGGGTCAAGCTCCCTGTGATCTGAGCCTGCTCACTGAGATGTAGAGTTCTCTGCAGTAGTGTCACTATTCCCTAAGGCAGATAGTAGCCAGTGTTTGTTAAGGTTAATTTGGGTCTTGCTTGGAGATAACAGCAGCCTTGCTCTATGCTTAACTATTTATCTCAGAACAGCATCTACTCCCTTGATGTCTTGAGATTGGAGTACAGATCCTTTTAATCTTGGTCTAAACCTTCTGAGGCTACACCAAAGTTCAGTTAATCCAGAGTGCTTGCACAGCCCCATGTTCTTCCCTTAGTGGTGTGGAAGAATTGTCTGTATTCTGTCAATCATGTTTTAAATAAACGCTGATTGGCCAGACAGGAAGTATAGGTTGGGCAACCAAACAGGAAGTAAAGGTAGGGCAATGAGAACAGGAGAATGCTGGGACAGAGGAAGCCCATTTCTCCCCAGTCCTGCCCAGACCACCGAAGAAGCAGGATGTGACCTGCCTCGCTGAAAAAGGTACTGAGCCATGTGGCTAACATAGATAATATAATATAATATGGGTTAATATAAGCTACAAGGGCTAATAAGAAGCCTGAGTTAATGGGCCAATCAGTTTATAATCTTCTGGAGACCTGTGTGATTTTCTTTGGGGCTAAACAGCTGTGGGAACTGGGCAGGACAGAAACCCTGACAAGCAGGCCCGTCATGTTACACCTTAGTGTCATTCTCAAGTGTGCCCAGCACATTGTTCACAACATGGGTGCAGCAGATCAGCCTTCCCTTTTGGTGACCCTTATCTACCCATATTTAGTGTCATTCCCCAGGAGAGGCTGATGACATACACCTCTGAGGCATCAATGAAAAATAGAAAACTTTACACAAGGCCATGCTGGGGTGACAAAAAGGGTAACAAGTGTGGACTAATATTGAGGTGTGACAAGTGATAGACAGGTGATCCGTGCTAGTCCAAAGCATTCTCTCTGAATACTATCTTCAGTTATGTTTTCTCATGATTAGTTAAGACTCAATAACAGGTTGGAAAATTGAGTTCAGATAGAAAAGTATTCTTTAACAGGAATAGGAATATGGAATGAGAAAAGTGAGCTGGTGTGGGATATGATGAAGGTTAATACTCCTGAGAGTGTTAACTCTCAATTTCAATTACATGTATATTGTATGTAAGCCAGCAGGGATCCCACAGTTTCAGCTGTAAAAAATAAATACAAGGTTATTTATCTTTAACTCGTGGATATGCCAAATAGTCTATCTTCCTGTTTTAGGATTATAATTAGGTCATCACCATTCAACCTAAAAGGAGCCAAGAGAGTGCTTCTAATAAATCTGTTATAGTTCAGGGGTTTGGAATGGTCTAACTACTAACAAGGGCATATCATATCTCCTTTGTAGGGTAAAAGGGCCAGCCAAAGAAACCAGCCAATCCCTGAGCACAAAATCTAGCACCCTGACCTTGAACCCAGAGCAAGTGAAAGAAACACTTTAGCCCTGAACCCAGAGCTGCAGAAACACATTTTGGCCCTGGAACCAGAGCCAGTAAAAGAAATATGTCCTGGTCCCAAAACTGGAGCCAAAAAACTCAAAAAGACAACTGAAAGAAACATAGTTTGGCCCTGAAAACAGAGCCTACTCTGCCCCTGACCAACTAAACCAACAAGTCCCTGAGCAGAAAACTCTACCCCTAAGGCCTATATATGCCCCTCTGCCAGTTCAGTTGCTGTCTGTCCTTCACCACCCTGGCAGGGGCAGTCACTTTCCTAGACTCCTCCTTCTTAAAAGAATTTTGGGTGAAGATCTTTTTTCTCTGGCATGGAATCGAAAAACCTTTTGATGAGACTTTCCCTTATGGGGGCTGAACAGAAAGAAAAAAAAAAAAACCCTTTGCTGAAATGTTCCCTTAGGAGGGCTTAGCAGAAAAAAACAACCTTAGACATTTCCTTAGGGGAGCTGAGCCGAAAAAATGTAACAACTTTTCTTTGGAGTCAGAGAAGATGGCTACATTTTTGGAGTGACTTCCCCTTTAGCAGAGTGAAACAGAAGTAGTAACATCTTGAGCCAGAGCTGAGCACAGCAGAAATGGAAGCAGATCCTCAGCTAGGACCTTCCCTTAAGGGAACAGAGCAGAGCTCAGCTGTAAGGGGTCTCTCTAGGAGAGGGGCAGGATTGCTACATCCTGCCTGGAGACCATCCCCCACCACAGCCTAGCTCCAGGTATCCCCTGACTTTCTGAGAGTCAGAATACCTTTCCCTCCAGAGCTGTCCTATTGCAGCTCCAGCCTGCAGAGCTGTCCCTTTGCAGCTCCAGAGGTGTAACACTTATTTACATCCTGATGTTGTGTTCAGTGTCATCTTAGTTATAATATATTGTTCCCAATCTCAGGGATGGTTTGAAAAGATCTATTTACTTTCATTAGAAGTCTGGAAAATAACACAAGTAGCCAGCACAAAAAAAAAAAAAAAAAAAAAAAAGAAGAAGCAGCCTGGGAAAATAAAGCTTATGAGGGAAAGGTTTGAGAAACAGCACTTGGTGGTCCAATGTCCAGGTGTTTACTTAGCTATACACATTCAATATGATAGCTTGTCTCCTAGTATGTGTCTAGTATGTGTCCACTTAATTTTGCAATACTTCAAGTGTATTGCCTTGTCTGTACTTACTCTGGAGAACCTTTGTGAAAATGGCTAGAGACAGAGTATATACTGTTCACAGTCATGACATACAGTAGGTATTCAGTGATAGATAGCTAATGTTATTACTTTGGTTTGGGTATTCCTTATTTAGACTGCAGTATGTCAGAGTTCCAAGCATTTAGATTTCAGATTTTTGATGAGTGTTCAGAATGTAAATATTGTTCTAGTTTAATTTCTGTCACTGTGATAAAATACTCTGGCCAGTAATCTTGGGAAGGAAAGAATTTGGTGTACACTTTGAAGTCACAGTCCATCACTTACAGCTGTCAGGGCAGGACTGAAGCAGAGACTACAGAGAAAGGTTTTGTAGTAGTATTTTCTCATCAGAACTGTCATCTTGCAAATAATGACATGGAGACTTATTAATTGTGAATACTTGACTTTGGCTTAGTCTTTTTCCCAACTAGCTTTTATAATTTAGTTAACCCATATTTTTTAATTTACGTTCTGCCACGTGGCTCAGTTACCTCTCCTCTGTACCATATATTTGACTTAGCCCTAGTCTCACTGGCATCTCCTTCTTCCCAGAGTTCTCTCTCTCTCTGCCCGGAAGGCATGTATTCTCTCCTGTCTAGCTATTGGCTGTTCAGCTCTTTATTATTCCTATCACAGCAATACATCGTCACACAGTGTACAAATATTCCACAACAATGTTTCTTGGTTTTTAAAAAAAGATTAATGGTAGTTTTATTTTTTATAATAGGGAATTTCACATAATACACCCTTATCATATTCACAACCCCCCTCCCCATCCTTGTGACATCTCCCCCTGAGCAAAAAAAAAAAAAAAAAAAAAAGGCCCATTTGTTTTATCTGTATACTCAGTGGGGAGTGGTCAAATCATCAGTGGCCTGCATCTTAAATAGGACTTAGTCCTCCTCCCACCCTAAAGGAAGCCATCTATTGTGACTAGTGACACTTAAGCATCCTTTCACAGTTTTGAAGAGTTCCTGTTTAGGCTGTTACTATTTTGGTCTGTGGAGGGGTATTGGGGTGGAAGTAGGGATTGTCATAAAAGATGTTTATTGGCTGACAGTAGTGTCTTCAGTTGATCATATAGCTGGGCTAGTTAGAAGGCTAGCTTCTAACACTTTAGTGAAGCTGTAGATCAAAGGAGCAGGCAGAAATGTACGTCTGAGTCAGCAGGATTCAGGGTAGGTCTGAGATTTTCATCATAACCAGAGCCATAGTGATGGCTGGTCACATTTGAGCAGAGAGGTTTGAATGGGGTCCTCTGAGACATGTGAGATGGGAAGTGACTGGAAAGGATAGAAAATCAATGAGATTGTGAAAATTCCATACCAAGAATAGGTTACTTTTTAATAATGTTTAATAGGATTGTCTTTTTATTATTATTATTACCAGATGGTAGTGGGGAAAAGTAAAAATGCTCACTGTTCTTGTACCTAGAGAATAAATCCATGTGTGTCCACTAGCAAACAGCCCCTGTCAGGAGCCCCTGCCAGGCCACATGGTTTCCCTGCCTGTTTCCTTCCCTGGCCCTTCTGTCCTGACAGCAGTGATATTCATTATGAGCCTCCTGAGCAGATGGCAGGGACCAGCTGCCTGCTGCTGGCAGGTGCTCACTTTGGATCTCTGGGATTTTCCTGTGTTGGTCCTCTGTCTCATCTTGCTGCTATGGCATTATTTCTAGTGTATTGTCTTGCACTGCTGGCTTCAGATTAAACTCTTCGTGTGTGCTAGTAATGTGTGCACGGATTGACAGAGGTACTTAGGGAAGATGGTCTGTCCTCATATGTGGAGTCATAATTAAGTATAAAGCCATTGAAAGTATTTTTTCATGAAATGTAATATGTTTTAAAATATATTAACATTAAGACAGAATGAGTGATATTCATTAAGGACTAGTTGATTTCCTTACTCCGTGCCTGCATACAGAATCTCTAAAATGTCTTCAACTTGGCAGGACTATCCAAAGTTCATTTTATATTTAATATAGGTATGATGCTTGCTGAGATGAATTCTTCTTGGTTTTTATAGGCATATATAACTATGCCTAGCAAATTTTGTAGAATTCTTGAGCTACCTGTAGTTGTGTCTGAAGCCTGGATTGCTCAGAGAGTGGTTTTACTTTCTGCCCTTCTAGCTTCCTCTTTTTGCCATCAAGATATTTATGGCTGTTTCTTCTTAGTGCTCAGGAACTTCAGTGTTGACTTCTGAATTACAGTTTTTGTTTCTTTCTTTGTAGAGACCTAAAGCCAGAGAATATCCTCCTTGATGATCATGGTAAGTAAAGAGATTGTTATATACTTAAGGGTAGGCCTGTCAGAGAGACACATGTACTCGAATGCTAATGTGGACATAGTCAGTTAATGCAGACTGGAAACAATAACTAAAAGAAACTGTTTGGGATGTGTCCTTAAAATCAACAATAACAACACAAACCAAACAGCTGCATTGTCATCACCTGTATTTATGTAGAAGCAGAGATGTCAGCTGTTAATGATGAATGAAGTAGGTAAAAATAAACCCAAAGTGAGTATTTGCCCTCCTGTTTTTGTTTTGTTTTGTTTTTGCTATTGGTCTATACTTATTTTTCTGTATTCCTCAGCTCTCTAAACTTGGCATGCTTCCCTCAGTGCTGTCCCCTTGTCATATATCACATGTCACAGCTCAGGGGTGTGGGATTGCTGTTATGGGGACCCTGTGGTGGCAGATGTGGACTGGCCCTATTAGTCACCTCCTTGTCAGCATATCATGGGTGCTTCTGGTCTTGATGTCTCTGGATCTGAGAATGGTCCCTATTGCTAGGATGTTGGCTGTGTTTACACTAACTAGGTTAGCAATATTGAGAAGGACCTTTTGTCTAGTGATTCATGGTGGCTAAAAGGAGAACATGACCAGAGCTAGAGCCAGAGTGATTGCTACAGAGAATAGTCCAATGTGACTGAGTCCTGAGGACAAATATGGGACATTATTAGTACATAGCTTTATGTCTACTTCTGCCACTGCTTTCTGCTTGTTACCTAACTTATGTACTGTGAAGAGGAAAGGTGCTGGAAAAAAAAATAACTTTCCCAGGTTGTGTCTGCAGCATCCGACTCTAAGCTTGTGATGTGCTGTACTGCTGTCTAGAATTGGCATTGAAGTTGCTTTAAAAGAGAGGCAGGGAGAGGACATGTTATATTGTAGGATATGGAGTAGTTTACTAGGTGTGCTGATAAGGTGAGTCTAAATCCAATGGCAGGTATCCTTAGAGGAATGTGTTTTGTAATTTGTTACTTTCATAGGAATTTAACAAACATTAATGCCCTCCTATACATAAAACATTTGAGGTCTCTAAGTAAAGGGTCTTAATTTCCTTACTTCCACTGGTAGTTATAAGGAAATAATAAATATGGTACCTCTGTTTTATCTAGTGGTTAACTACTGTTAAAGGGTGTCTTCAAGTACAAATCTAATTTCTTGCTGTTAGTGAAACTCAGTATGCTATATGAAATTTTACTACATATGTAAAGTTAAATGTAACTTTTAGATACTGCTATTTTTATACATATTTGGTGTGTGTGTTTTGTAGCACTGGGGATGGAATCTAGAGCCTTAAATATGCTAGGCTAGTGTTCTACTATTGAGCTATATCTTTAACCCTCATCAATGCTTTTTAGATGGATTTTGCCTCCCAGTTATTATTGTTACCAAAATGCTATTATTCTTCCCATGATCTGTACATTGTGTTTGAACACACACAGGACACATCCGAATTTCAGATCTTGGTCTAGCTCTGGAAGTTCCAGAAGGGGAGATGGTTCGAGGAAGAGTTGGTACTGTTGGCTACATGTGTAAGTGAAAGATGACTTTGGTGGACCTTATCCTTTCCTGCCAGGTGGCCCAGTGCTTTAGAATCCATAGGAAAAAAATAGCTTTTCTTTTACTCAAATAGTATAAACCTCATTAAGTCATAAAAATAATGCCACATTGAAACACATTAATTTTAAAAAATATTTGTATAATATTTATTATTGTGTATATGTGTGTGTACATATGTGCATGGCAGAGAACACATGTGGAAGTCAGAGGACAGCTCAAGTGAGTCAGTTCTCCTTTCACAAAACTCAGGTAAGTCAGGTTTTAAGGCAAGCACTTTACCCGTTGAGCCATCTTGCCATCTCCTAAAATAGCATTTAATAAAGCTAATTATCACTGTGATACTTTATATACAAACACAACAGTTCACATTCTTCAGGACTGAAAACAATGATTAGGTATAAATTGAGTTTTAAAAGAACAAGTCTTCTGAGGGGGCAGACTTGGTGATATATATAGGATTAAAGGTGTGCACCACCATGCTTGGCTAATAGATATCTCCCCCCCACACACATTTATTTTGAAATAGGGTTTCTCTGTGGAGCCCTGCTGGCCTAGAACTAAGTCTGTTGACTAGGCTGGCCTAGAACTGGGAGATCCACTTGCCTCTGCCTCCCAAGTGCTGGTCGTAAAGGCATGTACCAGCACCTTCCAACTTCTTTCCCCCTTTTATAAAACTTAGATTCTTTTCTCATACAATATAACCTGAATGCAGTGAATACAGTTTCTCCTCCCTCTGCTTCTCCCAGTTCTTTCCTACCTTCCCTCCTGTCCTGATCCTCTCCCTTTCTGTTTCTCATTAGAAAAGAACACGCTTCTAGGAGATAACAACAAAATAAAATATAATAAGATAAAATGAAAACCATCATTTTGAAGATGGACAAACCAAGCCAACATAAAAATAGTAGAACCCCAAGAGAAGGCACAATAATCAGAGACCCACTTGTTTACATGAGTCCCATAAAAGTACTAAACTGAAAACTATAATAAATATGCAGAGGTCTAGGCAATGGTGGCACACACCTTTAATACTAGCATTTGGGAGGCAGAGGCAGGTGGATCTCTTGTTTTAGAGGCCAGCCTGGTCTACAGAGTGAGTTCAGGACAGTCAGGGCTATACAGAGAAACCCTGTTTCGAAAAAAAAAAATTGAGTGTGTAGTGTGTATATGTGTGTGTGTGTGGTGTGTATGTGTGGTGTGTGTGTGTTTGTATATGTGTGTATTATGCAGAGGACCTGGTGCAGACCCATGTAGGCCCCATGATTGCTGCTTCAATCTCTGTGAGTTCATATGAGATTTGCTCAGTTGTTTTAGAGGTCCTTGTTCTCATGGTGTCCTCCATCTCTTCTGTCTCCCCGCTCTTCTGCCTCCTCTTCCTAGTGGTTTCCTGAGCTCTGAGGGGAGGGATTTGGTGGAGACATCTCATTTAGAGCTCTGTGTTGTAAGGTTTCTGTGTGTGTGTGTTTAGTGTCTGGCTGTAGCTCTCTGTATGTGTTCCCATCTGCTGCAGTAGGAAGCCTCTTTGGTGATGGCTGAATAGGCACTGAACCATGAGTATGGCAGAATCTCATTAGGAGTCAATTTATTGTTACTTTTTTTTTGACCAATCTTATTTGGTTTTACCCTAGGTCTCTAGGCTATCTAAACTCAGGTTCTTGGTCACCTAAGCAGTTTCAGGTATGGGTTCTAGCACATGGATTGGGCCTTAAGTCAAATGAGACATTGGTTGGTTGCTCCCACAAGGTTTGTGCCACTGTTGCCTTAGCATATTTTGCAGGCAGGACAGATTGTAGAGCAAAGGTTTTGTGATTGGATTGCTGTTTGCTTTTCTCTTTTGGTAGCCTACAGAGTTCAGTTTCATGTCATAGACACTAGAACAAGAGGGTAAAAGTTCTATGTAGGCACCAGCTTGACCTTTCCATTTTCAGTGAGTTGTGTGGGTTTCATCTTTGCAATGGGTCCTGCTGTCAGTTTGTGGAGAGCAACCTATTGTCTTAGTAACAACCTGATATTTTTGGGGATTTCCATGGGACCCTTTGAGACAACAACTCAATTGGATCAAACCCAATCCTGGCACTGGAAGCTGTGTTTGGTGACAAGAGATGGCCATTAGGGGTTCCTACTCTCTCATTTACTTGGAGACTTCATTAAGACTGCCTTCATGTATTATAGAAAGTTTCCACTGCACCAGATTTCCATACTCCCCTCAAATGCTCTTCAGTTCTATCTGTCTCTCCCCTCATTTCCTCATTCAGTTCCATATTCCCTCCCCATTTCTTCCCGATCCTCCCATTCTCTCCCAAACCTCTGGCTCTAGGCCATCCATAAAATCTGTTCTATTTCCCTGTCCCAGGGAGATCCATAATTCTCCTCTGGTCCCTTCTATTCCTAACCTCTCTGGGTCTATGGATGTAGCTTGGTTGTCATTTATTTAATGGCTAATATCCAGATTTAAGTAAATGTATACCATATTTATCTTTTTGGTTCTGGCATACCTCATGCAGGATGATTTTATTTTTTTTGTAGGGTTTCTCTGTATAACAATTCTGGCTTTTCTGGAACTAGCTTTGTAGGGCAGGCTGGCCTCAAACTCACAGATATCTTCCTGCCTCTGCCTCCCGAGTGTTGTGATTAAAGGGATATACCACCAATGCCTGGCTCTAAAGGATGATTTTTTTCCTAGTTCTATCCACTTGCCTGCTAATTTCCTGATGTCTTTTTTTAAAGCCGAGTAAGTACTTCATTGTGTAAATGTGTTATTTTCTTCATTTATTCTTCTATTGAAGCAATATAAGTTACTTCCAACTTCTGGCTATTATTAATAGAGCAGAAGTGAACATGGTTGCGCACGTGTCCTTCTGATAGGTGAAGCATCCTTTGGGCATATACCCAAGAATGATATCTCTGGATCTTGAAGTAGATCAATTTCCATCTTTCTGAGGAACTGCTATACTGATTTCTATAGTGGCTGTGCAAGTTTTTCATTCCCACCAGTGATGGAGGGGTGTTCTCCTTTCTCCACATCCTTGCCAGAAGGATCTGTCACATTATTGGTCTTAGCTATTCTGACAGGTATGAGAATTTCAAAGTAGTTTTGGTTTGCATTTCTCTGATGGCTAAGGATGTTGAATATTTCTACAAGTACTTCTCAGCCATTTGAGTTTCCTCTATTGACAATTCTGTTTAGATTTATACCCATTTTAAAATTGGGTCATGTATTTTTTATATTGTTTTTTGAGTTCTATATATATTTTGGATATTTTCCCTTTATCTGATGTAGAGTTGGTAAAAAATCTTTTCCCATTGTGTAGGCTGCCACTTTGTCCAAATGTCGGTGTCCTTTGCTATGCAGAAGCTTTTCACTTTCATGAGTTCCCATTTATTGTTGATCTTAGAGCCTACACTATTGATGTTCTTTACAGAAAGTCATCTATTGTGCCTATTTTTTCAAGGCTGTTCCCCACTCTCTCTTCTATCAGGTTTAGTGAACCTGGCTTTATGTTGAGGTCTTAGATCCATTTGGAGTTGAGTTCTGAGCAGGGTTCTAGATATGGACCTATTTGCATTCTTCTACATGCAGCCATCCAGTTTGACCAGCACCATTTGTTGAAGATGCTGTCTTTTTTCCCAGTGTGTATTTCTGACCTCTTTATCAAAAATCAGGTGTTTAGGTATATGTCTGAGTCATCCGTTCAATTCCATTGATCAGAGCATCTGATTTTATACCAATACCATGCAGTTTTTTTATTACTGTAGCGTTATAGTATAACTTAAGATCAGGAGTAGTGAGACCTCCTGCAGTTCTTTTATTGTTCAGGATTGTTTTAGTTATCCTGGGTTTTTGTATTTCCATATGAAATTGAGAATTGTGCTTTCAAGGTCTGTGAAGAATTATATTGGAATTTTGATGGGAATTGCACTGAACCGGTAGATTGCTTTTGATAGGATGACCATTTTTGCTATGTTAATTCTACCAATCCATGAACATGGGAGATCTTTCCATCTTCTGTTATCTTTTTCAATTTTTTCTTCAAAGACATGAAGTTTTTATTGTTTTATTGTCTTTCACTTGCTTGGTTAGAGTTATCTAAGATATTTTATATTACTTGAAGCTATTGTGAAAGGTGTCATTTCCCTGATTTCTTTCTCAGTCTGTCATTTTTATATAGGAGGGTTACTGGGTTTTTTTGTTTTGTTTTGTTTTGTTTTTTTGGTTTTTCGAGACAGGGTTTCTCTGTAGCTTTAGAGCCTACCCTGGAACTAGCTCTTGAAGACCAGGCTGGTCTTGAACTCACAGAGATCCGCCTGCCTCTGCCTCCTGAGTGCTGGGATTAAAGGCGTGTGCTACCACCGCCCGGCTGGGTTACTGTTTTTTTGTGAGTTAATTTCGTATCCAGCTACTTGGTTAGAAAGTATTTATCAGCCGTAGGAGTTCTCTGTTGGAATTTTTGGGGTCACTTATGTATAATATCACATCATCTGCAAACAAATATTTCTTGACTTCTTCTTTTCAAATTTCTATCCCTTTAATCTCCTTCAGTTGTCTTATTGCCCTAGCTAAGACTTCAGGTATTACATTGAATAGATATGGAAAGAGAACAAGAACCTTATCTTGTTCCTGATTTTAGTGAAATTGCTTGAGTTTCTCTTCATTTAAGTTGATAATGGCTATAGGCTTTCTGTAAACTTCCTTTATTATGTTTCAGTATATCCCTTGTATTCCTAATCTCTCCATGAGCATTGGATTTTATTAAAGGCCTCTTTTCTGCATCTAATGAGATGATCATGTGCCATTTTTCTTTCAGTTTTGTTTATATAATGGATTGCATTTATTGACTTTCATATATTGAACCATCCCTGCATCCGTGGGATGGAGCCTACTTGATCATTATGATGGTTTGCATAGTTATGGCCCCGATAGACTCATGTATTTGAATGCTTGGCCCATAGGGAGTAGCACTATTAGGAGGTATGTCCTTGTTGGAGGAAGTGTGTCACTATGGAGGTGGTCTTTGAAGCCTTATATGCTCAAGCTATGCCCAGTTTGGCACAGAGGTCTCCTTCTACTGTCTGCGGATCAATATGTAGAACTCTCAGCTCCTTCTTTAGTACCATATCTGCCTGTATGCCACCATGTCCCACTATTGATGATAATGAACTAAACCTCTGAATCTGTAAGTCAGCCCCAATTAAATATTTTCCTTTATAAGAGTTGCCATTGTCATGGTGTCTCTTCAAAGCAGTAGGAAAGACTAACAAAGACAAACATGGTGGATTACCTTTTTGATGTCTTCCTGGAATTGGTTTGCAAGTATTTTATTGAATATTTTTGCATCTGTGTTCATAAAGGAAATTGGTCTGTAATTTTATTTCTTTGTTGGAACTTTGTGTGGTTTGGGCATCAGAATAACTATGGTCTCATAGAAGAATTTGCCAATGTTCCTTATGCTTCAATTTTATGGAATAATTTGAGGAGAGTTGGCGTTATCTCTGTTTTGAAAGTCCGATAGAATTCTGCACTATAACTTGCCCTGGACTTTTTATTGTTGTTGTTGGAAAACTTTTTTTTAAATGTGCATTGGTGTTTTGCCTGCATGTGTGTCTGTGTGAGTGTGTTGGATCCCTTTCAACTAGAATTACAGACATTTGTGAGCTGCAGTGTGGATGCTGGGAATTGAACCTGGATCTTCTGAGAAAGCTGTGAGTGCTCTTAACTGCTGAGCCATCTCTCCAGGCCCTGGCTGAGAAACTTTTTTTTTTTTTTGTGGAAGACTTTAATTTTTTTTATTTATTTTTTTGAGCTTGTTTTTTAAATTTTTTTTAATTTTTAATTTTTTTTATTTTTATTTTTTTCCATGATATTTATTGAACCCTACATTTTTCTCTACTCCCCTCCCTGCCACTCTCCTCCCTCCTTTAACCCTCCCCCAAGGTCCCCATGCTCCCAATTTATTCAGGAGATCTTGTCTTTTTATACTTTCTACTTCCCACGTAGATTAGATCTATGTAGGTCTCCCTTAGTGTCTAAATTCTCTGGGATTGTGGTTTGTAGGCTGGTTTTCTTTGCCTTGTGTTTAAAAACCACCTATGAATGAGTACATGTGATAATTGTCTTTCTGTATCTGGGTTACCTCACTCAAAATAATGCTTTCTAGTTCCATCCATTTTCCTGCAAAATTCAAGCTGTCGTTATTTTTTTTCTGATGTGTAGTACTCCATTGTGTAAATGTACCACATTTTTTTTTATCCATTCTTCGATCGAGGGGCATTTAGGTTGTTTCCAGTTTCTGGCTATGACAAACAAAGCTGCTGTGAACATAGTTGAGCACATGACCTTGTGGCACGATTGAGTATCCTTTGGATATACACCCAAAAGTGGTATTACTGGGTCTTGAGGAAGGTTGTTTCCTAATTTTCTGAGAAATCGCCACACTGACATCCATAGGGGTTGTACCAGCTTGTATTCCCACCAGCAATGCAGAAGTGTTCCCTTTGCCCCACAACCTCTCCAGCATAAGTTGTCATCAGTGTCTTTGATCTTGGCCATTCTTATAGGTGTAAGATGGAATCTCAGAGTTGTTTTGATTTGCATTTCTCTGATGACTAAGGATGTTGAATATTTCCTTAAGTGTCTTTCAGCCATTTTAGATTCCTCTGTTGAGAGTTCTCTGCTTAGGTCTGTACTCCATTTTTTTATTGAATTACGTGATCTTTTGGTGTCCAATTTCTTGAGTTCTTTGTATATTTTGGAGATCAGACCTCTGTCTGATGTGGGGTTAGTGAAGATCTTTTCCCATTCTGTACGCTGTTGTTTTGTCTTGTTGACTGTGTCCTTTTCTTTACAAAAGCTTTTCAGTTTCAGGAGGTCCCATTTATTAATTGTTTCTCTTAGTGTCTGTGCTGCTGGGGTTCTATTTAGGAACTGGTTCCCTGTGCCAATGCATTCAAGTGTACTTCCCACTTTCTGTTCTATAAGGTTCAGTTTGGCTGGCTTTATATTGAGGTCTTCGATCCATTTGGACTTGAGTTTTTTACATGGTGATAGATATGGGTCCATTTTCATTTCTACATGTTGATATCCAGTTATGCCAGCACTACTTGTTGAATATGCTTTCTTTTTTCCATTTGATATTTTTTGCTTCTTTATCAAATATCAGGTGTTCAAAGATGTGTGGATTGATATCCGGGTCTTCTATTCGGTTCCACTGGTCCTCCTGTCTGTTCTTATGCCAATACCAGGCTGTTTTCAGTACTGTAGCTCTGTAGTAGAGTTTAAAGTCAGGGATTGTGATGCCTCCAGAAGTTCTTTTGTTGCCCAGGATTGTTTTGGCTATCCTGGGTTTTTTGCTTTTCCAAATGAAGTTGAGTACCCATCTTTCAAAGTCTTTGAAGAATTTTGAAGGATTTTGATGGGCATTGCGTTGAATCTGTAGATTGCTTTTGGTAGGATTGCCATTTTTACTATATTAATTCTGCCTACCCAAGAGCATGGGAGGTCTTTCCATTTTCTGGTGTCTTCTTCAATTTCTTTCTTCAGAGATTTAAAGTTCTTGTCATACAAGTCTTCCACTTGTTTGGTTAGAGTTACTCTGAGGTGTTTTATGACATTTGTGGCTATTGTGAAGGGTGTTGATTCTCTGATTTCTTCCTCAGCCCTTTCATCATCTGTGTACAGGAGGGCTACTGATTTTTTTTTTTTAGTTAATCTTGTATTAACTGAATTGTTAGCACATTGCTGAATGTGTTTATTAGTTGTAGAAGTTCTTTGGTAGAATTTTTGGGATCACTTTTGTAAACTATCATATCATCAGCAAACAGTGAGAGTTTGACTTCTTCTTTTCCAATTTGTATCCCCTTGATCTCTCTTTGGTGTCTTATTGCTCTAGCTAGGAGCTCAAGAATTATATTGAATAGGTATGGAGAGAGTGGACAACCTTGTCTTGTTCCTGATTTCAGTGGAATCGCTGGGAGTTTCTCTCCATTTAGTTTGATGTTGGCTGTTGGCTTGCTGTATATTGCCTTAATTATGTTTAGGTATGTTCCTTGTATCCCTGCTCTCTCCAAGACTTTTATCATGAAGGGATGTTGTATTTTGTCAAAC
>PVIU01009884.1:0-14020 GCA_004026605.1 Ondatra zibethicus | reverse complement strand
AAGCATCTAATGAGATAATCGTGTGGTTTTTCTTTTTCAGCGTGTTTATATGATGGATTATGTTGATAGATTTTCGTATGTTGAACCCTGCATCTGTGGGATGGGGCCGACTTGGTCATGGTGCATGATGGTTCTGATGTGTTCTTGGATTCTATTTGCTAGTCATAACATCTGTTAGTTCTCTTATTCCTCTGTTCATTTTTTGTCTGATTGACCTGTCCAATGGTGAGAGGGGAGTGTTGAAGTCTCCCACTATTCGTGTGTGGGGTTTAATATATGATTTAAGCTTTCGAAGTGTTTCTTTGACATATGAAGGTGCCCTTGTATTTGGGGCATAGATGTTCAGTATTGAAATCCTCTTGATTGATTTCCCCTGTGACTAATATGAAATGTCCTTCTTTGTCTCTTTTGACTGATTTTAGCTTGAAGTCTATTTTGTTAGATATTAGGATAGCTACACCCGCTTGCTTCTTAGGTCCATTTGATTGGTATATTTTTTCTTTGAGATGATGTCTGTCTTTGAGGTTGAGATGTGTTTCTTGTATGCAGAAGAGGGATGGGTTCTGTTTTCGTATCCAGTGTGTTAGCCTATGCCTTTTTATGGGTGAGTTGAGTCCATTTACATTAAGGGATATTAATGACCATTGGTTGCAATCTCCTGTTAATTTGATTTTCATCGTTGGTGATGTTATTTTGTGTGATTTTTTTTTCTTCTTCAGGATTTGCTGTAATGAGATCATCAATTGTCTGTGTTTTTGTTGGTGTAGCCATCTTCTTTGGGTTGGAATTTTCCTTCTAGTATTTTGTGTAGTCCTGGGTTTGTGGCTAGGTATTGGTGAAATCTAGATTTGTCATGGAATGTCTTGTTTTGTCCTTCTGTGGTGATTGACAGTTTTGCTGGGTATAGTAGCCTGGGCTGGCATCCATGGTCTCTCAATGTCTGCATAATGCTTGACCATGACCTTCTGACTTTCATTGTCTCCACTGAGAAGTCAGGTGTAATTCTGATAGCTCTACCTTTATATATTACTTGTCCTTTTTCCTTTGCAGCTCTTAATATTCTTTCTTTACTCAGTATGTTTAGTGTTTTGATTATTATGTGGCGAGAGGACTTTTTTTTGGATCCAGTCTATTTGGTGTTCTGTAAGCTTCTTGTATCTTCATATATCTTTCTTTAGGTTGGGAACGTTTTCTTCTATGATTTTGTTAAATAAATTTTCCGTGTCTTTGAATTGACTTTCTTCTCCTTCTTCTATACTTGTTATTCTAAGATTTGGCCTTTTTATGTTGTCCCATATTCCATGGATATTTTGGGTTAAGCTTTTGTTAGATTTAATGTTTTCTTTAACTGATGAGTCTATTTCCTCTATTTTATCTTCCACACTTGAGATTCTCTCTTCCATTTCTTGTATCCTGTTGTTCGGACTTGCATTTATGGTTCCTGTTCTTTTCTTCATGTTTTCTGTTTCTATAATTCCTTCGGCTTGTGTTTTCTTTTTTTTTTTCTGTCTCATTTTTCAAGTCCTGAATAGCTTCTGTTATATGTTTGAGTTCTTTTTCTTGGTTTTCTTTCTTTCTTTTTTTTTTTTTTTTTTTTTTTTTTTTTTTTTTTTTTTTTTTTTTTTTTTTTTTTTTTTTTTTTTTTTTTTTTTTTTTTTTTTTTTTTTTTTTTTTTTTTTTTTTTTTTTTTTGGTTTTTCGAGACAGGGTTTCTCTGTGGCTTTGGAGCCTGTCCTGGAGCTAGCTCTTGTAGACCAGGCTGGTCTGGAACTCACAGAGGTGCACCTGCCTCTGCCTTCCGAGTGCTGGGATTAAGGGTGTGCACCACCGCCGCCCGGCTTCTTGGTTTTCTTTAAGTGATTTGCTGATATCTTCCAATGTTTTGTTTGTTTTTTCTTCCATTTCTTTAAGGTAATTTCTCAGTTCATCTTTATGAATTTCAGAAATTCTCTTTTGGTTAGTTTTTAGATCATTTTCTTCTGGATCATCTGTATTTAGTTGTTCAGGTCTTACTTTTGTAGGCTCTTTGGGTTTCACTGGTATTGTGTTGCTCTTTGTGGTGTTGCTTGTGATCTTACCTATTGTATTCATCTTTTCCTCTAATAGGTGTGGTTGGTGCTGTCTGAGATTCTGTTGAATAATCTTCTAGCTGCCAGTAGATCGAAAGCTAAGATGATTTTCTTCGTGGTATAGTCAATGTCACAGTTCTAGTTACCCTGGTTATTCCTATTTCTGGAGGTAGCTCAGTGCTCCTGTGTTTTGGTCTGCTCCCTTGGAGTTTGCTGTCTTAAGCCTTCTTTGGTCTAGGCTGCTGGCTTTGATCTGTTTCTGTAAATCTTGGTCTGGATCTCCTCTTGCAGAAGTCCATGGTTTGGAGTTAGACCTCTTCTGGTAGCGATTGCTCACTCTGGATGTGGTCACTGGTTTAATCCTGATCCATTCGTGTCCCGGGACTGGGTTTGCTCCTGGCTTCTGCTCCTAGTGGAGCTTGTTCTCTCTTTGTCTTAGGTAACTGGTTCAGTCCCACTCCGGTTCTGGTGGAGGTTGCAGACTCTGAGTCAGGTCATTGGCTCAATAAGTGTCCCAGGACTGGGTTGGCTCCCAGGGCTGGATCTGCTTCTGGCTTCTGCTCCTGGTGGAGCTTGTTTCCTTGTTTTTCCTCACTGATTTTTTTCAAAGAACTCTTTGTTTCATTGATTCTTTGTATTGTTCCCTTTGTATCTATTTTATTGATTTCAGTCCGTGGTTATTATTTCTTTCCATCTATTCCTTTTGGGTGTGATTTCTTCTTTTTGTTCTAGAGCAGTGGTTCTAAATTTCCTAATGTTGTAACCTTTTAATACAGTTCCTCATGTTGTAGTGTGACCCCCAACAAAAATTATTTTGTTGCTCCTTCTACTGTTACGAATCTTAGTATAAGACCTTGATGTTGAAAATCACTGTTCAGGAGTTTTCAGGTGTGCTATTAATTTGCTAGTATGAAATTACACCATTTTTTTTAAACTTAGGGCCATGAACTTTTCTCTTACAACTACTTTTATTGTGTTTCATATATTTGGATATGATTTATATTCATTTTCATTCAATTCTAGAAAGTCTTTAATTTTTTTATCTTTTGACCTATTTTCCATAGAGAGTCGTTCAGTTGCCATGACTTCGTAAGATTTCTTTTGTTGGTATTGTTGTTGATATCCAGCTTTAATCTATAGTGGTCTGATAGGATGCAGGGAGTTATTCCAATTCTCTTGTATCTCTTCAGACTTACTTTATGTCCAAGTATGTGGTCACTTTTGGTGTAAGTTCCATGGGGTGCACAGGAGAAGGTATATTCTTTTGTTGTTAAGCGAAATGTTCTGTAAATATCTGATAGGTCCATTTGTTTATAACATTTTTTCTAGCAGTTTGTTTTTTTTTTTAGATGACCTGTCCCTGTGTGAGAATGTGGTACCAAAGTCTCCCACTATCAGAGTATTGTGAAATATTTATTTACACTGTATGAAGACGTATCACTGTGATTGCTTTAATAAAGAGCCGAATGGGCAATAGCTAAGCAGGAGAAAGTAGATGGGATTTCTGGAGGGAGAACTCTGGGAAGAGGAGATGCAGGGAAATGTCAGCGACACATGGAGCAAGTCAGACATATGGTACGAGAGATAACTGAGCCACATGTCAGAATGTAGATTTTAAAAAAATGTGAGTTAGTTAAAAGTCATAAGAACTAGGTGGGAACAAGCCAAAGCTTAAGGCCAAGCTTTCATAATTAATAATCAGTCTCTGTGTCATTATTTGCAGGTTGGTGGTCCAAGAAAGTCCAATGAAAAAGCTTGCTACACCAGTGTGAGGGTCAATATGTGATTTAAGCTGTACTAGTGTTTCTTTTTTTGTTTTTATTTGTTTTGTTTTGTTTTTTGAGACAGGGTTTCTCTGTGTAGCTTTGAAGCCTGTCCTGGAACCCATTGTGTATACCTGGCTGGTCTTGAACTCAGAGATACACCTGCCTCTGCCCCCTGAGTGCTGGGATTAAAGGCGTGCACCACCATCACCAGTGTGTAGTAGTGTTTCTTTTACTAAAATGAGTGTCCTTGTGTTTGGGGCATAGATGGTAAGAATTGAAAGGCCTTCTTGGTGAATTTTTATTTTCGTAAGTATGTAGTGTCCTTCCCTATCTCTTCGAATTAATTTTGGTTTGAAGTCTATTTTGTCAGATATTAAAATAGCTACACCAGCTCGTTTCTTTGGTTCATTAGCTTGGAATATCTTTTCCCTGAAGCAATGTCTGTCTTTAATGTTGAAGTGTATTTCTTGGATGAAGGAAAAGAATGGGTCCTCTTTTTGCATCCATTCTCTTAATCTTTGTTTTTTTTTTTATTAGGGGGAATTGAGACAGAGATATTGAAAGATTTCAATGACCAATGATTGTTGAATTCTGTTTTGTTGTTTATGGTGGTGGTCTTATTGTGTGTGTGTGTTTATGCATGTGTTTTCCTTCCTTGAATTTTAATAGTCTGGGATTATTTATTCCCTGTGTTTTCATGGCTGTGTTGGAATTTTCCTTCTAGCACTCTCTGTAGGACTGAGTTTATAGAGAGTATTGCTTAAATTTTATTTTATCTTGGAATATCTTAATATTCTATCTATCGTAATTTAGAGTCGTTCAGGATATAGAAGTCTGGGCTGACATCTTCCATATCAGAGTCTGCAAAGGTCTGGGTGATTATATCTCGTTTTGTCTCTGTTGGATGAGTATTTTTCCCTTGGTTTCTACTTTCTCCCTGAACTTTAGGAGAGTGTTGTGATTGTAGGGAATTTCCTCTGGACCTGTTTCCTGGCATGCTCAGCTGCTGTGTTTCCAGGGTATGCCTGCTAGGTTTGGGAGGCTGCGATGAATCCAGGGAAGGAAGTCTGGAATAGATCTTTATGGTCTGTTTGGCATAGGGTCAGAGAAGAAAGGGAGACCGCAGCAAGTTTTCTGCTATAGAGCTGGGGATGAGACTGGAGGGACTGGATCGAAGGAGTGACGGAGAGGTGTCGATCCACTGTCAGCCTACTTGTCCTCACAGGCGTGGCTCTTGGAGAAGTACGGGTTCCTGCTAGGGTCGGGTATTGGGACAAAGCAACGAGGGAGGATCTGTGGGGTCCACAGGAGATGTGAACAGGGCAAGGAAGGCTTGCCCCAGGGTTCTGCTGCAGAGCTGGGGATAAGACTGGGAGATTGGCTCTGGAGGAACAGAGAGCTATGAAACATCTTTTTAAAGCAACTGATAATATGGCTACACAAAGAAATCTGAACTGTATGTAAAAATTATAGTTGGTACTGTGAAAAATATGTAGTTTTCAGTTATAAAAATTAAGGAACTCTGATATACAAAGTAATTGGGGAAACAGAGGCTATAAAAATATCCCAACACCCGAGTTGTCTGTACAGCAGTGGCTGAGCCCATGAGTGCTCAGGTTGTTAAAATGACAACTGATGCTGCTTCCCTAAAGAATGACTGTTTCCTAACATGAACTCAATTACTTTCTAATGTAACGTTAAAAGTTAGCCCGACATCTTTGCAAATGCTTTGAGCATCTAGAGCAATGATTCTCAACCTTCCTAATGCTGTGACCCATTAATATAGTTCATGTTGTGGTGACCCCCAACCATAAAATTATTTTTGCTGCTACTTCATAACTAATTTTGCTACTCTTATGAATTGCAATGTTAAGTATCTGTGTTTCCGATGGTCTTAGGCTACCCCTGTGAAAGGGTCGGTCAACCCCCAAAGGAATTGTGCTCCACACATTGAGAACCACTGATCTAGAGTATCTGAGGATTTTCTTTAGTCTGCAGCCTTCTTTTTATAACGAGGAGTGGTGTCCATAGAGACTCCCAAGTTTTTGTGGTTCTGTGAAGGCAGAATCAGAAAGGCCACAGTTTCCCCATGCAGGTAGCATCCCATGCATGCGGCACACACATCCTACCTACCTGCTCCGTGGGAAATTAGTCAAGTTCAGATTATTTCAAAGATGTATGAGCAATGCCAGCCTACCCTTGGTAGCTTCTAAGGGCATGGTAGGTCTCTCAGAGCCTAAAATTCCTCCCCTTGCAGGTTTCTGGGGTTTCTCCTGACTTGGGAACAGATGGCACTGCACTTGGGAACAGTCGAGTGGAGGGAGCACCCCAGGAGGCAAGCTTTATTTCCAGTACCATTTTACATATTACTTCCCTGCAGCCGTCAAGTTTATAAAGTATAGATATAGATACAGCTTCAATTATCCTTTACACATCAAATAATCCAACTATTTGAAGTGTATAATTCAGTGGATATTAGTCCATTTACAGTTGTGCATCCATCATTACTATTACTTTGTCTGATTTCAGAACATTCTTTAATCACTTCAGATTTTAATGATGTATTAGCAACCACCTATTCATCACTTTCTACTCCTGGGCCTTTCAACCATGAGTTTATGTTCAGTCTCTTTGGATTTATATATTCTGTAAATGTCGTATAAATATACTCATCTGATCTTTGGCCATTTGTGTTTTTTTTAAACTTAGCATGTTTTTAAGGTTCTTAGATCATGTTGTAACAAACATTAAATTAATAATATATTGCTTGGAATTAATCATAAGAATATTTAAAACTAAAATTTAATAAAAATTTTTCTGTATTTGTTATGTAGCTCCAGAAATTATCAATAACGAAAGGTATACATTTAGTCCTGATTGGTGGGGACTTGGCTGTCTGCTATATGAAATGATTGAGGGACACTCTCCATTCAAAAAATACAAAGAGAAAGTCAGCCGGGAGGAGCTGGAAAGAAGAGTGAAGAATGAAACTGAGGAGTACTCTGAAAAGTTTTCAGAGGATGCCAAGTCCATCTGCAGCATGGTGGGTCAGCTTCCACAGAGATGGGGAAGGGAAGTGATTACCTTGCTTCATCTAGTTCTTTTGATGGTTCAGAAGACAGTGGTCAAGTAGGCAGGCAGTCTTCAGAAGCAGGGCAGCGACCCCCTTCCCAGCTTATAACCCTGGTTCAGCAACAAGTCCCAGTGCAGGTGAATTCAGCTTGGCCTGTCAGTAACCAGCCTTCTTCCTGGTGTTCTTGCCTGGAATTTCATCTCAGGTAGACAATGAGAGCAGAGAGCAAAGTTCTCAGCCTAGGCTTGGGAAATGACCGATTAACTAGAGCAAAGCAGTGGAAAATTTATGACTCCCATTCTATATTGATGTTATTGAAAGGAAGAATGGTGTCAAGTCACTCTGTTTTCAGAAAACAGCTGCTGAGTCTTTTTATGTGAAATTCATTATAAAACTAATTTCTAATGTGTTTTGAAATAAGAATATTGTCTGGGCCAATTTCTTTTTTTTTTTTTTTAAATCATCACAGACATTCTGATTTGAAGGACTGCATGGGCTAGACTGACATGTACCTTACAGATTTGATTATTGTTTTAGGACTGTCACTTTCCATTTGACACGATGATGCCAGAGAGCACGTTTTAACCCATGATGACAGAATGAACCAGTAGCAAATGGGTGCCGTCTGCCCTCAGGGCACCCGTTTTTTCACCAACTGCTGGCTGCCTATACACTAAAAATTGTCATTTGTTTACCTTAAAATGGTGCCTATAGGCTTTCTTTTTTTCTTTTGGGGCCTGTCCTTTGTAGCATCTCTCTCTCTCTTTTTTTTTTTAAGATTTATTTATTATGTATACAACATTCTGCCTCCATGTATGCCGGCATGCCAGAAGAGGGCACCAGATCTAATTACAGATGGTTGTGAGCCACCATGTGGTTGCTGGGAATTGAACTCAGGACCTCTGGACGAGCAGGCAATGCTCTTAACCACTGAGCCATCTCTCCAGCCCCCTTTGTAGCATCTTTAAAGTTTTTCTTTCAACAAGGAAACACCTTCTATGTTCCTAGTTCTCTCCTGGGCACTAGGACTGCAACAGTGAGTAAGAGAAGGATGAAGTCCTGGCTCTTCAGTGTTCTCATTTTGTTGCAGGGTGGATAGCCTCTAACAGTAAGCAGAACAAATATGACAAATGTACTGGCTGCCAGAGAAAAATGCATATTCTGGAGAATTAGAAGCATGGGGGCTGATGAGACACCATATTTGGTAGGATTTGGGGGACAAAGAGCTGAAAAAAATGTGTGGTTGCAGATGTGGCATGGATAGCATTGGTAGAAGAGCAGATGTGAGAAGTGTTCAGATTCTGGATGGATCTTGTAGGAATTGCTGAAGTGGTTAAAGAGGGGTCAAGGCTGAAGCCCAAACTGATAGAGCAGCAGCACCTAAGGGGGAAACACGAGCACTTGTGTGGGGAGGTGTACTTGCCTTGGGTAGGGGAAAGAGAGGCACTAGTGTACAAGGAAGATGTGAGCAGTTCCCTTTCATAGTTTGGGGGCAGTGAAAGTGGCAGATTTGCAGTGGGACTTAATGTTTTCTTATGCCTTCAGCATCATCAAGGCAAGGATAGGGAGAGAAATGTTGCGAGTATGGGTGCAGATAAGGTACGCAGCACCATTTAGAGAAGATGAAGCTGAAGAGCTGGGAGAAGCAAGAGGCTTCCTCGTAAGCATCAAGTGCATGCATAGGGAGATGCTTTCCTTAACCCATTAGTGTTTTGTTCCTGCCCTGCTCTGTGAAGGGACATGGGCCTAGAGACAGGAGAGAGCTATCTTTCCCCTGTTCTACAGATTAGGTATGATGAAGCAGGTATGGAGATTTGCAGTGAAGCTCTCTGGGTGCAAAAGAGAACTGAGTACTGGATCACACAGTCTTAAGTTGATGAAGAAAAGTGACATAGGGAAAGGCAAGGAAAAGACAGTAGGTGATTCTAGCCAAGTGTGAGCTGTGGGTTGTTGGAATTGAGGCATCCCAGACCAGGCTTAGAACAATTGGAGGGATACATAGACAAGAAAGTTTTTGAAAAGCTGATGAGGCCATGCTGGTCCTCAGGAACCTAGCTTGTGATTCAGGGAGAGAGTGGCTTGGTGAAGTAGGAGATAAAGGGGTGGGCCTTTGTGGGTGTGAGAATGGCCAACAATTATGCCTATTACTGATCTATACTGGTAACTTATGTGAGTTGATACTATCTGGGGAATAATTATTTGGAGTACTTCATTTTGTTTCCATATACAAAATGGTGGGTTTTACAGATTTGTCACTGAGCTGTGGGATCCTTCTGGCTTTCTTCCCAGCTAGCCTACTCAGCTTGTAGCTGACAGCATTTCAGTGTTTTGATCAAGCTACTTCTGCATTTGGCTTTGTAAATATTGACTGAGTGCTTGCTGTACACAGGACACTGACAGAGCTGTAATGTGAAAGCAGAGATGGAGCCTGCCCCCAAAGAGCTCATAGTTTAATCTTAGGCCTACATTCAGAAGAATGACTAACAGGCAGAATTTGGGTACTGTAAATTTAAGAAGGGCTAAATGGTTTCAAGGATAAAATTCTTGTTATGCCAGAGGCACTGGGAAAGAATGTAGGGTCTGAGCAAAGGATAGCTTTTCATTATTGTTGTTTTGAGTCAGGGTTTCTCTGTGTATTCTTGGCCATCTTTGAACTTGCTCTGTAGACCAGGCTGGTCTTGAATTCAGAGATTCGCCTGCCTCTGCCTCCCAAGTGCTGGGACTAAATGCGTGCACCACCACCACCCAGATAAAGAACAGCTTTTGTAAGTAGGTTAACTTTGCAATTGGCCTAGTCTTGGCATCCTCTGTCTTACCTCTCTAAGCCTCAGTCTGTTGTCTATAAGATGCAGATGAAACAAGATGCTGGGAGGATAAAATCAAGTAATGAAGGTAAGTTGTTGAGATACATATTCCTTGTCTTAGTTTTTTTTCCTTTTGTTGTGATAAAACACCCTGATAAAAACAACTTAAGGGAGAAAGGGCTTATTTGATTCATAACTGCAGGTATAGTCTGTCACTGCAGGGAAGTCAAGGCAGCTGGAACTTGAAGCAACTGTCACATCACATCTTCCCTCAACAACAAAGACCAATGAATTAATATAAACATATCAGTTCTCATCTGCCTATCTCCATTCAATCCAGGACCCAGACCATCAAATGTGCAGCCCACATTAAGAGTGGGTCTTCCTACTTCAATTAATCCAATTAAGAAAATCCCTCACAAGAATTCCACAAGTCCTGCACTTGGGACCGTTTTCTTCTTACTGGGTTGCCTCATCCAGCCTTGATATGAGCGTTTGTGCCTAGTCTTACTGTAATTTGTTATGCTGTATTCAGTTGATATCCCTGGGAGGCCTGTTTTTTATCTTTCTTTTTGAAAGGACATGGAGGAGGAGTGGGTCTGGGGAAGAGGGGAAGTAGGAGGGAGACGAGGAGGAGTGGAGGGAGGGGAAACTTCGGTTAGGAGGTAATGTATGAGAGTTAAAAATAAAAAGAATGCACACGAGTAACCCTGATCTGGACAGTGCTCTTTAAGGTTCCCTTCCCAGGGGATTCTATCCATTTGACAGCTGAAATTAGCCTCCATGTTCAGTAACGACTGGGAAGAGAAACAACTGGCCCTTAAACAATCGGTTAAATTTTCCACAGTCCGTAGGAAAGCAACTTAAGATACATGGATAACTTGCCCAAGAGCAGAGAGGGGGGTGTGCAGAGGGACAAGAGCTGGAGCCAATCTTTTTTGATTGATAGTAATTGTGAAGGAAGGCTTATTTGATTTTGTGACAGTTATAAACATGTAAAGAATACTTTTAAAAGTCTGTTAGATGTGTAGTAGGCACATGGCTATAACCCTAGCACTCTGGAGGTGCAGATATGCATATGAGGATTTCAAAATCAACTTAGGCTACAAGATCCTGTCTTGAAAAAACCCAGTGGCCCAGGAAATGGTTCAGTGGGTTAAAACATTCATCACATAAGCCTGATGACCTGAGTTTTATCTCCAGAATCTATACCAAAAGCCAGATGTGCTAGCACACATCTGTAATCCCTGTACTCCTAGGGTAACAATAGGTGGTAGAGATAGGAGGATCATCTGGAAGTTTGTGGGGTCAGCTAGCCTGAAATACACAACTCAACAGCAGAAACAATGAGGCACCCTGCCTCAACAAAGTGGAAGGCAAGGATAGATTTCCGATCTGGAAAACTATCTCCGACCTTCACACATGCACTATGGTATGTACTTACACTCACACAAATACATAAATAAAACTAAAAATGGGGGAAAGCAGAGATGATAATGGAGACGGGAAAGAGACAGAGACAGGGAGTTAAGTTTATACAGTTTCTAAAAGGGGGCTTACTAAATTTTTTACTCACTTGGGATCCTTAGTACTCTAACAAATAAAGGTTTCTTTTTATAAATTCAACTGCATTAGGGGCTGGAGAGATGGCTCAGTGGTTAAGAGCATTGACTGCTCTTCCAGAGGACCTGGGTTCAATTCCCAGCACCCACATGGCAGCTCACAACTGTCTAAAGATCCAGTTGCAAGGGATCTGACACCTTCACACCAATGCACATAAGATAAAATTAAATAAATCATAAAAATATTAAAAAAAAATTCAACAGCATTAATATATTGTTTCTGAATTCATAACTCTATTTCCTTAATAATTATCCCTTAGTTTTTATAACATTTTTATTTGAAGGTTAGTTTATTCAGATTGCTGGGTTCTTTGTTTTGTTTTTCAGATAGCATCTGTATAGCATTAGCTGGCCTAGAACTCATTATGTAGATCAGGCTGGCCTCAGACTCATAGAGAGATCCACCTGTCTCTGGCCAAGTGCTGAGGTTAAAGGGGTACACAATGAGGTACAGCACTTCAAGCTTCCATCTCTTGATCACTCGTGGCAAGACTTGAGTTTTACCTTTTGTGAAACCATAATCTACTTAGTTAAATCTGAAATTGTACAGTGCAGTTGATACTTGGAAACTGTAGTGGCTATTTGTTTGGATATATGTCCTCTCTGCCACTCCTACTTCTTATGTTGTTAAAGAGGACAGTTTTGAGTTTATATTTCTATCCTAATAGCTTCACTTGACTGTTTCTCTTTTGTGTAGTTACTCATCAAGGATCCAAGACATCGACTAGGCTGTCAGAATGGTGGAGATGGAGCTGCTGCTGTAAAGCAGCACCCAGTGTTCAAGGACATTAACTTCAGCAGGCTGGAAGCAAATATGTTAGACCCCCCTTTCTACCCTGATGTAAGTATGCTACCTAGAGTAGCTAGGTCCCAAAAACACTGATTCCCACAGCAGTCTTTTGGTTAAAACACACTTGATACAACCAGCATGTGAGTTCTGTTTTATGAGGTCTGTTATTTATTTCTGCTTCTTCTTCTGCTTGTATCCCACCTTAGTAGTTCTCTGACTCCCAGGCCTGGGGCATGCAGTCTGTCACTGCTGGGATAGCCAAACGCCTGTCCTCCCAATTCTCAATGCCATTTCAGACCTCCTTGGCATGCCCTTCAAGGCTCTCTGTGTGCCAGTGTTCCTGTTCAGATCTCAGTGCTCTTTTCACCTCCATACCTGTGCTCACTCATTGCACTGAGTACACACAGCTGCTTTGTTCTGAAATGTGCATCCCTCTAGAACTGTCATATGTGTGCTTCCTCAGGAGTATGCTATTGAGATCAAAAAGGTTATGCCTCCAAAAGTACAGGGACTGGTGCTTGTCAGTGTCTGGTATATAATATAGTACATAATAAGTGAACTACTGATGAATGGATAATTGAATGAAGATAGCCCGGACTCCACTGTTAACAGTCAGCTATAGACACATTCTAAAATTGAAAGATAAGTTAAATTTTAATTGTTGGATGGAATTTAGATCTACAATTGATATTTTTTCTATTTTTATTTTATTTAAAAAATATCTTTTTTCATTTTACATACAAATCCCAGTTCCTACTCCCTCCCCTCCTCCCATTCCCTCCACAGTCCCCTCCCCCCACCCAATCCCCAGTCCACTTCTCAGAGAGAGTAAGGCACATTGCTTTGAAGAAGGACCAAGGCCCTCCCTATGGTATCTAGGCTGAGCAAGGTATTCATCAAAAGAGAATGGATTCCAACAAGCTAGTACAAGTAGCAGGGAAAAATCCTGGTACCACTGCCAGTGGCCACCCAGTCTGCCCCAGCCGTATAACTGTTATCCACATTCCAAGGGCCTAGTTTGATCCTATGCTGGTTCTTCCTGTCCAGGCAGAGTTAGTGAGCTCAGATAAGCTGTTTCAGTGGGTGTCCCCATCAAGATCTTGACCTCTTTGCTCATATTCTCACTCCTCCCACTCTTCAACTGGACTTTGGGAGCTCAGCCCAGTGCTCCACTGTGGCTCTCTGCCTCTGTTTCCATCAGTTGCTGGATGAAGGTTCTATGGTGACATGTAAGATAGTCATTAATCTGACTGACTACAAGGCAAGGCCAATTTGGACACCCTCTCCACTATTTTTTTTTCTAGTAATTTTTTAAAAATTTATTTATTTATTTATTTGTTTATTTTTTATTTTTCTCTGCTCCCCTCCCTGCCACACCCCTCCCTCCCTCAACCCTCCACCAAGGTCCCCATGCTCCCAATTTATTTAGGAGATCTTGTCTTTTTATACTTTCTACTTCCCACGTAGATTATATCTATGTAAGTCTCTCTTAGTGTCCGTATTGTTGTCTCAATTCTCTGGAATTGTGGTTTGTAAGATGGTTTTCTTTGCCTTATGTTTAAAAACCACCTATGAGTGAGTACATGTGATAATTGTCTTTCTGTGTCTGGATTACTTCACTCAAAATAATGCTTTCTAGTTCCATCCATTTTCCTGCAAAATTTAGGCTGTCGTTATTTTTTTCTGCTATGTAGTACTTACTCCATTGTGTAAATGTACCACATTTTTTTTTATCCATTCTTCGATCGAGGGGCATTTAGGTTGTTTCCAGTTTCTGGCTATGACAAACAAAGCTGCTATGAACATAGTTGAGCACATGTCCTTGTGGCACGATTGAGCATCTTTTGGGTATATACCCAAAAGTGGTATTACTGGGTCTTGAGGAAGGTTGTTTCCT